>ML384493.1:22305-36980 GCA_005239525.1 Nicotiana knightiana | reverse complement strand
TAACTTGAACAATGCGTACCTATTACAATTGCTTCTATGAAAGCTGAAAGATACAATATTAAAACTCCTACTACAATCAACTAGACTCAATAATCAATCAGATGGAACTGGTTCTTCTAGTTGAACTGTAGCCTTTGGATCGCACAATGATTCTGCTAGCAAAATAACTCTGGGAACTTTGCTTTCAGATTTTGATTCACTTCAGCTTGTGTGCGTGTCGAATTCCAGCAGAAATACATCAAGTATTTATAGAGTCAGTTGTTGAGCTTGTCGTCCAATTCTAGTCCAACTCTACCTGGGTGAACATAATTCGTACCAAACTCAACTTCCTTTATTTTGTTACTTTCCTTGCTGAATTTAACTTCAATCAACTTATCAATTTGCAACCTTTTCGCATTAGGAAAAAATCTCTTGGTTCATTGATATTTCATATTCACAAACATCTCTTATACATATACAGTTCATGTGCCAGTTATTCAGTTCAAGATGTGTGCTCTGATGGACCTGGTTCAACTGGTAAGCCATTTGTCAATCTTCAAAACTATGCAGTGACATGGGTCAACAAGTTGTGCCTTCTCGGCCTCAAGAGCGGCGACCTGATCGTTCAAATTGGAAACCTCTCCTTCAAGTCCGCCAATCCGCTCATCGAGCCTGGCCTCCCTAAGCGCGGCCGCCTCAGCTTCACTCGCCCGCTCAGATCGAAGGACACGAATGACCTCCTATGTCGCTGCCACTCTTGATAAAGCTGCCTTTCGGGATTCCTCGACCTGGCCAAATTCCGTCGTCTTTTCAACCAGCTCGTCACGCAAGCCACTGAACTGGGTAGAACTTTGCTCAATTTCGGCTCGTAGAGACGTCACCTGAGTATGAAGATCTGCACATTCTGCCGCAACCCCCCTACTCACCTCGAGTTCGTCCTCCTCGACCCTGAGTGACCCCTCAAGCTCGCTGCATTTGCGGATGACCCTCACGAGCTCTTCGTCCTTCTGTTTCAGCTCTTCCCTAAGAGATTAGAGTAGCCATCCACGCCAAGTCGAAGGCATAGCTCACGATGTTTGGAGCGGTACTCAGAGTACTTTGACTCCATTCTCTTGAAGATATCCCTCCCCTTCTCCTCCCGATGGGCACACTCAATCTCCAGAATAAGGGTCTAGCAACAAAAGAACATAAGAAAGAATTTAGTAAAAACAAGAGAAGAAAAATAAAGAATGTAAAGAGCAACAACTTGAAAACTTACCCGCGGAGCCATTCCTGATAAGACCAATGATAGGGCGTCGTCGTCTAATAACTTTAATGTCCTATCCTCGGCACGGGAACAGAGCAGACCCAAGCCAGGGACTACGCTCTTCGTATGCTTCAACAAGTCTAGGTCGAAGGGGATGAATATGCTACGAATAATCCCTTCCGTCCTCACCTCCACCCGAGTGAACCCTTCGTTATACATATGAACCTCATCAGGATCGATGTCGGAGCCAGACTCATAGCCGTCCACAGCTACGCTTTTTCCCCTCACCTCGGCAGAAGAAGAGACGTCGGCTTGCCCCGACGGTGATGGATCCATTGTCGGGATAACTTTAGTTGCCTCACCTCATTCTTCTCTTTCCACGACTGTGTCGGGCAAGGCAGCTATTTCTACGCTTTCTAGAGGGGCAAATTCTCAGTGTCCAAGGACACGCCGCCCTCAGACGCCGCCATGGTCGGTTAAGGATTGCCCCTTGTTGTCTCTTTGGTTCCCACCATCTCACCGCCAATTTCTATCCTCCGCCTTTTTGACGGAACTGCTTCCCCTTTGCTCGGTGAGAGCTCGTCCACCAAATGCAGAATATGGGAAGTCAAAGTCTCCGTTGATGGAACCGTTGCCGAGTGGCTAGGTCCACGCGAGGTTGAGGTCTGAGAAGGAGCAGAAATTTGAGCAGGCTCGCTGGCGGCTGAAGCAAGCAATGACCCCGTACAAGCGCCAGATTGATGGAAGGCGGGGGTAGGAGCCTTCTTCTTCATTGAAGCCTTCCGACTTGACACCAAAGAATTTCAGTTTGAAGAAAGGAAGGAAAAAGAAAACGATGTTAACACAGAATCAACGAAGGACCAAATTGAATAACTTACCAGTCGCAGAGGGTTTACGACCAAACTTTTTATGGAACGACGACCACTCGTGAATCCCCATCCTATGGGGAAAAATCTAGCTCACCCAGTCCGGAATGTCGGTGACTAACGTAGGGGGATCTCTCTCGACTGCACGAAAAGAAAAGAAGAGCAGTTAGGTCAACGACAAAGCAAAACAAGATAAGAAATCAGCTAATAGAGACACTTACGAGCACAATTCCACATTTTGGGAAATCCGTTGGGATTCGCCACCACGTGCTTAGTTTTGATGTAGAAGAAGTGGAACCAGAAGTGGTGATTGGCCCTATCATCTATCTTCACGACCAGTCCTTTGGTCCCACGATGGCGAAGATGCAACATCGTACCTCTGAGGAAACTCGGGGCAAAGAGGTGTAGCAGGTGAAGAATAGAAACTCCACGGTTGGCCAACTCTGCGTACTTATCAACATCAAGAAATTTTTATAAATGTATGGAGAAAGATGGGCCGGGCAGATGTTGTAGTATCGCCAACACTCCTCCCCCAACGGGGGAAGAGGAAAAGAGTAACCCACTCGAAATGGGTACGCGTAAAAGGCGCAGTACCCAGGGTGGTGAATATGGACCACGTCTTTGCCATCCGGGACCAACTCGACGTGAGCTGGGATGTTGTACTTAGCCCTAAGGTCAGCTAAAGTGGTCGCGTCCAATTCAGATAGAACTGGTTCTGGTTCCTCTGTGGCTGATTTTGAGAAACCCGACCGAGATTTATCATTGCGAGGGATGATTTCCTCCACGGTGGGAAAACTATCATCCTTAACAATGACATCGGTATCATCTGCATGAGGAGGCATCTTCACTGCTAAGGGAGTGGGCTCAGGTGCCATATCAGAAGCATGAGTATTATTAACCATCGTTGTCGATCATGAGTGCTGAAGATATAAACTCAAAGAGGGGCAGAAACAATGGGAATCACTCGAACCAGAAAGTGTAAAAACAGAGGCAATTAAAACAATAACATAAGAAGGAGAAGGAATAAGGAGAGAGTGAAGGTTCAGAAACTGGAGAATGTAAAGATCAACTCCAGGGGCTCTCCACCTTTATTTATAGAGAGCAGACACTCGAATCGAGAATACCAACCGTCAGGTGCACGGGAATTGAAATGCCAGAGACACGAGAAGCGATGTGGCACCTCGGGAAAACGCATAATGATGACGTGTGCGGCTGTGACATCACCCCAAGCTGACGTCACAGCGAGTTATGGTTCCTAAGATGCCACATCACCATCTCGTGCGGGACCCTCTTCATTTTTTTCCCTCCATCTGAATTTTCTAATGACGACCGATGAAGTCCGCTCAACGAGGCCGACTGGAAGTCAACCTCGATAAGCGGAGGGACTAACTGTATGTGTCAAAATCAGATTAAGGATTAAGACGTGAAGAAAAGGATGTTATGAGTTGTTTGTAAACCCTATGAGTGAAGTGGTCAAGGTCGACCAATGAGTAGACGAACCAAGCATCCTAGTAACTAATCGATGACGAGGTCGAGTAGCGAAATAGGAATAACAGCTAGTTTTGTACTGGTATCTTTGGAAGGAATATTCTGTCGAATATTCTCTCTGACTGTACCCTAAGGTTCTTGGGGATTATCCCATATAAATTGGAGGAAAGATGAGGAAAATGGGGCATGTAATATTGTATATGATAAGAACACTTGTAAAAGGATAAGCTCTCACGAAAAATACAAAGAACTACTTTTTAAAGAGATTCAACCTTTTTTGTGGAATATCTATTGTCATCTCCATCAGATCCAAGAAAGTGCACAATATTATTCATACTCTTGTCATTCATCATTGTCAGATAAAAGAATCATTTATCCTCCTCAATATTGGGTGAATCTTCATTCTTATTTACAGTTATTGTCATTTAATGTTATTTAATGCTTGATCTCCTTACATACTATTGCATCCAGTCACATTTATTGATAACACCTTTATTCGACTATACCACTGTTCATATTATCCACCTAAGATCTAGAGTTATTAACTTTAACTAGGATTGACTCTTCTTAATAACCTATTAATTAATTTAACCAAGAATTATCATTTTTTGGTCAAACAAATATATCTTCTTGAAGTAGTTAAGGATGGAATTGGAAAAAAATAACTACTATATTCTTGATCATTTTCTAAAGTAACAAATATTTTGGATTAAAATTTTCGTTTTTTTAACCTAAAATGATAGATGAAAAGGATCGGAGAAATATGTTATTTATTCTTTAGCAAGACCAAAAGCTTGTCCTTCTACCATTTTTCAAACAATTCTTAATTTTAATTGGAAAAAGAAAGTAATTTCAGAGTGAATGATTAAATCATAACCACAATAACGAATATATTATCATGTAATAAAAAATCATAGAGCAACTTGAACACATTTATTAAGATGGAGCACTGCAATTAAACATGAAATATATAGACCACTTATTATTTAATAAATTATTTACAGTAAGTGCTACCTCCTGAACATCCATGTGTTGTTCCTCTCCCATGTTCACAGAAAATTGGATGAGGTCCTGAATATTGTCTGTATCTCTTGCTTCTCTCAACCTCCTCTGAAATGTTCTCTCAGGTTCGGGGTCAAAGCCGTCAAGTCTGTCCTGGCTTCTGACCCTACGTATTCAATCGAAGTTCCTGATATTAGAGAAAAAATTGCGTGACGTTAGACTCAATGAAATAAACAATTAAAGCAAAAACTAGAAAGTAGTCACTAATTCAAGTCCCCGACAACGACGCCAAAAACTTGTTGGTCCCAAACGCACACGCAAGTATACGTGGTCGTAGCAAGTAATATAATGTTAAATCGAATGTCGAACCCACAGAGAGACTTGTGTAAACTACTCACTAATTCACTATAGTTGTCATTTAATCAAGCCAAAATAAAATCCAGGAATGTAACTATTTTATACTACGATTCTATGAAATAACTAATTATCGAGTAACGAGAGTATTGTTGTGTATTCAATAGAGACAAATATTCCAGGGTTGTAATCAATTCACCACTCGCATTGAATTCTAATTAACTCTCCCTTTCATATAATTCACCCATGGTTGCTAATTAATCGATAAATGCTCTCATAGTCGTCTCCCGAAGCACTACTCGCCTATCTCAATAGATTAACGCCTACATTCCTATGAAATCAATCTATTAGAATGCACTAAGATTACAAAGTTTAATTCAACACGGTGACTAGGTATATTCCTATCCTAACCACAAATCCGCTCCCCTGAAGGGTTAAGATCGCGCTCTCTTCAATTCTTCTCTAATCTATATACGACTTTCCCAAGCATAACATAGATAGTATATAGAACCTAACTGCTGGCCAGACAATTAAGCAATTAAACACAGAATTGAAGAAACAACCATATCTTGAGTGAACTATAATCAAGGTTAAATTAATGTCGAATAAAAATATTCATGGCTAAACCACAACCCCAGAACAATGGGCGTTTAGCCACTCATGCTAAAATCAAACAATTGCATAAGTGTTGAATTAATTGTAAATACTAGAAAAAGATGAAGAAAATTGATAATACTTCGCTTCCTAATGATCTCGTGTGTATATTCTCTCCAAAGTGGTCTGAATCCCTCAAAAATAAGCTTAGAATTCCTTTTATACATGTTGGTAGGTTAGGGCCGAAATAACCATGTCCCGGACAAAACAGGAAAATCCAACGTCACCGGTGCCCTGGCCAGTGTCGGGCGCCCACCAGGGCGCTTCCCTTGAAAAGTCTTCTGCCTCCAGCGCCACAGGTGGCGGCCAGCCCTGCCTGTGGCACCCAAAATCCCGGAATTCCCGATTTCGTCCGTTTTTGCTCAAATTTCACGTGTTTCGCCCCCGATTGATCCCGAATCACTCCTACACATAAAAACCCTTTAAATTAATATAAATCATCATGTTTATCATCTAAAACTCACGAAACAAAAGTAAAATATAAGGCGATATACATAGAATATATACACTTTAAGCTAAATATCAAAGTCATAGAAACAGTGAAATTAAACACACACAAATCATTTTTTAACTGTTAACCTAAGTGAAATAAATTTCAATGAGTAAAACTTGTGGTATCTGTAAATTGTATCTCATATTGAACCGGAAAGTGGTGGTTGTGAATACCTAATTTTTGCATGTTTTTAATACTAGTATTTGGATGATTTTAATTGTTTGTGCACTTTTATTTGCATTCCTTTATTAAAAATACCAAAAATATTTTTTTACCTTTTATTTGTATATTTTAGTTTTGCATCTTTAAATTATATATCCCAAAAAGATTTTCTTTCTACTTGTATAATTTTCTAGGATTAAATAAGATGATAAGGGGGGTAAGGAATTTGACTATTGTATTTTTGATTAAAATTGAGCCAAATTGGACCAAAACTTGAGCCCAATTCGTCCATACCCAGTCCAATTGAGGGTTGGCCAAGCCTTGGTTCAAAATGGCGTAGTTTTATGATGAAACTAAGTCGTTTCATCAAGTGAAACTAAGACTAAATCTCATCCATCCATAGCCTTCTTATCCAACGACCCTAATTCATTCTTCATCCCAAATATTTAAACCCTCCAATACCCAAAACATCGCCCCATTTCCCCTCTTAACTTCCCATCTTCTTCCTCTCTCTTCTCTCTCTCGCCTCTTACCCAGATCCCCCACCAATGTCGTCTGCCGCCCGCCGGAATTCTCCACTGGCGGCGGCCGTCGTCCAAATTCCCCCATTTTTTCACCATATCTTCCTCTCAACCTCCTCTCCATGAATCCAAGCCTCATATTCTCCAAAACTCCACCAATCTCTATAGATCTGAGGAAAACCGAAATCCTAGGCCCTCTTTCTTTTTGATTATCCGCAAATCAAACCATCTCACCCCACAATACTTACATCAATGGGTAGGGCTCTTCAAGACCTACCCATTGATGTCAATTTCACCCCGAAAATCCGGCGATGAAATTCCGGCAACCACGCTGCCACCACCCGCTGCCGCCACCCACTGCCGTGCCTCAACCCTCACTGATAACCCGCTGCCACCACCCACTGCCACTGCCTCTCATCTCTCCCATCACATTGGCCTCAGGCGAGTTTTTTTGTCGATTTTCATCAAAACTAGTCGTTTCGATGAGAATCAACAATAGAAGCTTGCTCGAGCTGTACCACTGTCCCGCTATGTATCGTTTCCTAATAGATACTACGCCACCATTGTTCGGACGCTCAAATTGGGTAAAATCGAGTCTTAATGCTTTCCTCCATGTTTTAAATTTTCTGTTTCCTTGTCGTTTGTTTATATTTCTGTTATAGTTAATCTGTGGTAGTGATTCGTGTTAGTTTCATTGATCATCAATGTTAGTCGTTGCTTAATACCTTTGAATCGCGTATTAGTTAGTCGGTTTGCTCAGGCATTATGTTTTGTTTAGTAAATCAGTTTTGTTAATCACTTGTGAAATCTGATTAACTATTTGTAATAGGCGAAGCTCGCTAATTTTCTGGTTTCACAATTAATTTTGTTGTTTTGCCCTAGTTTGAAATCCGTTAGTGATCGTTAGTTCATGTTTAGTCTCGTTTTTCATTTCGTATTTCAGTCAAATCGATAGTTATTTCATTGCAACTCGTATCCTGCGTCGCCTTAAATTATTAAGTTCTAATTTCACATTTTTATTTTTGTCTATGGCGTTAACTACATGTTTGTTCGTTTGTAGTCATTAGTTTCTTTGTTAGTTTAACGGTTCGATTCTAGTTATCTGATTTTGAACCTTCTAGTTTGAAGCCATAGTTTAGTTTGATACTGTTTTGTGAGGGTAGTAGAAGGTACTTGAGTGTAGGACCTTTGTTTGTTTGTTTTTACTGTTCGGGGACTGTTTTGGAGTACAATACTCCAATATTCTGTCCATATTTGGTGAGGAAAAACTGTTCATTGAACAAAAATCTGGTTTTAAACAGATTTTTGGTCAAAATTCTATCATTTAGGACAGATTTTTGGCCAAACAAATTTGTCCCAAAGGTCCTTTTTCTCCTATATAAAGAGGAGGTATTTCCACACTAGATAGATCTTGGACTCTAAAAAAAAAAGAACACATCTTTGAGAGAAAAAAAAATCAGCAACTAAAGCACCCTTTAGCAAGCTGAAATGGTGAGCTTTGTGAGTAAATTTTAGAGTGTAAACCTTTAGAAAAGTACAAGTCTTCTTTAGAACTGGTTCTAGGTTTCTTCTCCAAGGTTTTCGGGCCTTTTAAACACAAAACTGCTGCTGTTTGCTGCTGTTTTTTTTCTACTGAGCTTCATTTCTTCACTGCTGTATTTATTTTTTGCAAACCAGGTATTTTCTTAAACTTTGCAATGCAGATTTTTATATTCAACGGATGAGGATATGACTCTTTTTCAGCTCTATAGATATGTTTGATGTATGAATGTTCAGCATGTACAATTGTAATATTTGGTTGATCTTCCCTTTTTTCTTTACATATACAACTCAAATAACATTCTGTTAAGATTACTTAGTTTAAGGGAAAGATTAAAGACCTCATTTTTAACTATGTTTGTTTAGTTTAGGATATTTTATGTGAGTTACTTTCAAGGTTCATGTATAATCATCTAGGAAAGACTTCTAGCTTCAAATGTTTTGATGCTTTAAATCATAGTAAAAAATAATGTTATTATATGATTAGTCTCTTTAGCATTAAAGTATTATCGTTTGTTTAGTTTTTTTTTATATTGAGTGGCGATTGTAATTATGAAAATGGATTCAAATGCTTAAGGTGTTTATGTTACTAATGAGTTTGTAGTCTGATTGTTGCCATGTTAGTGTAAGTGAGTAGAAATATTAGGTTAGTCCTAAACAAATAAATTGATTTAGGAGGTGAAAGAGCAAAGATAATAATTAGCATGTGAGTTTTATTTTACGAAAAACGATTTTAATTTGGACATCATTGTGATGAGCAATTTGGGCTTAGATGAATACTTGTCACTTTGTGTTGTATTTGTCATTGAGGCTCTTAATCAACATGGGTTAAACAAGCTAAAATCTGTAGGCTCAATGACAATAGAAGTAAGCGGGTTTTTTCTCAAAATCAATAATTTGTCTTTTGTTAAATAAAATAAGTGGCCTAAAACCATGAAGTTTAACATAAGATTTTCCCGGGTTTAACGTCTTGCATTAGTTAAAAAATAATTTTCAATGATGTCATATTTTGTTCCCTTTTTTGGTCGAATAAGTAATATAAAAAAAAAAAAGAAAGGGGTTTAAGCACTTTTTGTTATTAATTGAAACGCTAGGCAAATAGTAGGCACGCTTTAATAATATTCAATAAATTAATCGAATAATCTCATACCTTATCCATTGATTTTAGTTAATTTATAATCTTGTTATTTCTCATAATCGCGGATTCGCTTGCGTAACACGATAGTAACTTTTAATAAGTTTATAAAAAAAAATCGTCAAGTGTAGTAACTTTCTCTTTTGAAAAAAAAAAGAAGTAATAATGTGCTAATAATTCCTGTCATAACTGCGGATTCGCTTGCGTAACGTTGTTATGATAAAATTAATAAATTTCGTTTCGATCACACATTCGCTTGCGTAGTGTGGTTACGACATCTTATTATTCAAAATTTTCTTTAATTTTTCTAATAATCAAGAAATAAAGGCGGACAAGTAAAACATAAAAACTAATAAAGCACAGTTTATTAACAATTAATTCAAGCCAAGATTAAGTCAATAAAGCGACCGTGCTAGAACCACGGGACTCGGGGAATACCTTACACCTTCTCCCCGGTTAATAGAATTCCTTATCCGGACTTTGCTTTCGCAGACCAATAATAAAAGAGTTAAATCTTCCTTTGACTAGGGATTCAAATAAAAGGTGACTTGGAACACCGAAAAATCAATTCCAAGTGGCGACTCTGTAAATAAAATAATCCCTACTCAAATTTGTCACTTTAATTGAAAAACCCCATTAACCCGCAATCCATAATAACATACATCTTTTGAGGGTAGAAAAAAGGGGTGTGACAGTGGTTTCACGTGAACCTTTCGATTTGGCCCAGAAGGCGGAATTACTCCTTTCACTAGAATACGACGATAATTATATATTGTCGCTGCTTGAACCAGAATACGGTAATTTCGCGTTAATCTCCAGACTCGGCCCAGAAGGCAGAATTAATCCTTTCACTAGAATACGACGATGATTGTCACTACTTGAACCAGAATACAAAAAATTTGCGTTAATCTTCGAATTCGGCTCGGAAGGCGGAATTAATTCTTTCACTAGAATACGATGATAGCTTGAACCAGAATGCGGTAATGCTGAAAACGACTCACTTACCAACATTGACATGACTAATATCACAAGAATAGAGATTAAAGAAAGTTTATGAATCAAGTTGGCCATGAGAAATTAATGAATAATATGTTTAGAAGTAGAAGAAGAAAGTTGATAGAAAATTTTTGTGTGTTTGTTTTTTTGTGTTAGGAACGTATTTATATGTACCATTATTTAATGTGGGAAATATTCTGTTTAATTACCAAATCATTAGAGTTATGAAAAGATTAATTTAGCTTAAATAGTGCGATCTCTTCTCATGCTTTAGAATATCCAAAAATCAATATGATATCTTGATTTTTGATATTTTTGTTATTACTATTGATTAATGCCAATAGTTTATGCAAAATAAAAGAAAGGATTTTGGACAAACAATTCTTGATTTGAGCTTTTAGATGGTTGTTAATTATTAACAAGTTGTTCTTCAGATACTTGTGAGATCAAAAAAAATTAAGATTAAGGATGTTGAGACATCTAATAGGATGCACACTTAGAAAAAAAAAATCTTCATTTTAGTCTAAAGATTTTTCTTTTCATTTCACCCTGTTTTTTTACACCCAATTGGTGCTTATTTTGTGACACTTTTACGATTTTTAAATATTTAATTATCTCTTTATTAAAGATATTTTGTTTTGTAGTTTCTTAAGGTAATTATTATATTTATTTAATTAAAAAGCCAAAATTAGTATTCAAATCCCGTTATTGTTTTTGAACGATCCAGTATACGACAATGAATTGTTTCTCTAGTATAGTCTTTTATTTGGTAAAAAATAGGAGATTTTATCATAGAAGAGAAAATTCAAACTCCCTGCTAAAATTGGATGAAATTCAAAAATAGCTAGATTTATAAGTGGTAATTAAAAAATAGTCACAGTTTCAAAAGTAATTGAAATTTAGCCACTTTATATGTAAGATAAATCTGAACAAAAATACTGTTCAAAATTCAGAAAATATTCCAGCATAATATACTGGAGTTCTAGTATAATATTGAACTTCTCGCATAATATACTGGAGTTTCAGCATAATATAATGGTCCAGCATAATAGGCTGGAAATTCATACATAGGTGCTCCAATCTCCAGTATATTATGCAGGAACTTCTCGTGTGTTGGAGTTCCAGCATAATATGCTAGAAGTTCATACACAAGTGCACCAATCTCTAGTATGTTATGCTGGAACTTTCCTTGGTGTAGCAAAAGAGTGATTATTTTTTAATAAATTTGCAAACACAAACTATTTTTTAATTATCAATCCGAAAACTGGCTAACCCATGCTATTTTGCTAAAATTTGAAATATCCTTGCAAGCATGAAAGTATCATGGACGAAATCCAGGATATGTTTTACTTCTTTTTTCCTTTTTTTTTTTTTAAAAGGAAGAATAGTATCTTGTCTTTTTCACTTATTTAGGTTTGAAATCCATGACATTATCTTCGTATTTTTACATTAAAAATGTCTACATTTTAATAAACTTTAAAACATTAGTTATTTTTCAAAAAATGGGTCTGAAAATGGCTAGCAGTTAAAATTTTGAGGAACTTTCATAAAGCACACTATGGTTTAGAGCCTAAAAACTATAGTTTATTTATTTACTATTTGTGGTTACTGTTTAATTGTTACCGGCTTGTATTATTTGTACTCAAACACACAACGAATACAACTTGACACAAGTTGTATTCGTTCATGCAACGAATACAATATATATCAACTGCATTCGTTCGCACACGTGTATTCACTTGCGCAATGAATATATCATGTATCAATTGTAACCAAAGCGAAATACAAGAGTGTATACAAAGGAACCTGTATCGACTGTATTTGTTCACGCAACAAATACAACCAAGGTAAAATACAAAAATACAGAAAAATAAAATGCTCTTGTTGAGAGTCAAAAGCAAGACATTTAGTAACTAAGTAGGCGCTCTAACCAACTGAGCTACGGGAGCTTGTTGCTCTCTTGTTTCAATTCAAAAATAATTAATCTTTTGTTTTATGAATTTGCTATTAAATTTAAATAAATCTATAAATGGTATATATGCTGAAAGCATAGAGACGAATGTAAATATAGCGTATATGTTTGACGTGTCGCGTAATTTTCCCTAAAATCTTACCTAATGTTATGTTGGAAAATGGAGCTGGGCTGCAGGACTAGGTTGGGCCAAGTGGGAATGCCAATATTGGGCCTGTGAGAAAGAGTTCAATCTTCTCCCTATGTTTTAACCCTTCTAATTTCTTATAATTTCGATTTTGTGCCATTTTTATTTTATATATATAAAAAATTCAGTGGTGATATCATAATATGCTATAAGATAATCGAAAAGAAAAAAGAAGTTTCTAATTCTTAAATAGATCAATCAGTTAGTGAATTAGAAATTCAAAGAATAACTTGAATACGTTTATTGAGATGAAACAGTGGGGGTTAAACATGAAATAGAACACTTATTATTTAACACATTATTTACAGTAAGTCATAAAAAGTATACTTAAACACATATTATATCACTTTAAACGGAGGTTAAATATAAATAAAATATTGTATCTCATATTTATGTGGGAAATATTTATGTTTAATTACCACATGATCAGAAGTTATGAAAAGATTATTGTAACTTATGAAATTGTGCAAATTTATCTTCCAAACCCCACAATATCCAAATTCAATATGGAATTATCTCCATTTTATATCCTTTGTTATAAATATTGATTAATTAATGACAATAAATTAGAGTAAGAGGAGGATTGTGTACAAACAATTCTCTCTTGGAGCTTTTACATCGTCGTTATAGTTCTTGAGATTCTTGTTTAAAATGAAAAACATCAATCACATTGTAAATTCAAAAATAGCCAGATTTACAAGTGGTCATTCAAAAATAGTCACAGTTATAAAAGTAATTAAAATTTAGCCACTTTTCATGTAAAGATAAATCTGAACGAAAATACTGTTCAAAATCCGAAAAATACTCCAGCATAATATACTGGAGTTCCAGTATAATATACCGGTCCAACATAATATGCTGGAAGTTCATACACGTGTGCTCCAATCTCCAGTATATTACGCTGGAACTTTCCGCGTGTTGGAATTCCAGCATAATATGCTGAAAGTTCATACACAGGAGCATCGATCTCCAGTATATTATGCTGGAACTTTCCGTATTGCAGCAAAATAGTGGCTATTTTTCAATGAAATTTACAAACGTTGGCTATTTTTGAATAACCAGTCCGAAAACTGGCTAGCCCATGCTATAACTGCTAAAGAATTTGCATTATTTATACCTTGTTTCAGTCCAGTATAAAATTTCATAATAATATATAAGATAAACTCCAAAAATTTATATACCGCATACTTGAATTCGAGTAATATTATTTCATATGAAATAAAATAATTTTACAAACTTCAAATTCTAACTCTGTCTCTCTGTCTATTTGCCACAAACAATTATTATAGATCAAGTGCCACTAACAAGTCGTTTTAATCTCTTTGTACTTCCTCTTGCTTTATATTGTGAATTATTTAGTGATTTTTTATTTTTATTTTTAATGTTACTATCTCCCACATTAGGACATGACTTGTACCTACCACATGTTAAGCACAACCACAATCTATCAACCTTGGCATACTACCTATTACAGACCTACCTATGTATTCTTTATAATGCAAATATATTAGATAGGAATATTAAACTCTGATTTTTCATTAGATTTGTTTGGATAAGATAATAAGCTCCTATCACTATCCATAATAAGTTGAAAACAAAAGTTGACTTTTCTTATGTGACCAATTAAATAATTTATTTTACTTTTCTCAATTTATGTGATACTCATTCCTTTTGAGTCAGTTCATAAGGAATTTTTTTTTTATTTTTAATGACAATTTACTTTAAAATACATATTTTTTTTTATTTTTAATGTGATGAATTTTAGTCACATAAATATATAAGACTTATTTTAGACTATAGGTTTCAAAATTCTTTTCTTTTTTTTTTAAATTCATGTCTAATCAAATAGTGTCAGATAAATTCCGACGGATGGAGTATTATTTTATGCTAATGGGATTAACTATTAATTATGAGGTATAACTAACCAAACAACATTAACAGATCGAGTGTAATCTCGCTGAGTTCTGGAAAGGTCAGTGTGTATGTAGATCTTATCTCTACTCTGTGAAGGTAGAAATATTATTTCCGATAGACCACATCGTAGTCATAACATCAAAAAAAATATAATAATATATATATAT
>ML384493.1:1384-14960 GCA_005239525.1 Nicotiana knightiana | reverse complement strand
TAGGTTCCACGACGCCCCTTTCATAAAAATGAACAAGACCCCCCCCCCCCCTCTCCCTTCCTTTTCTACTTATACTACTTTTTCTTAGGTATAAGAATGTCAAAATCAGTAACAGTCCACTCTGCCACTTGATTTGGATCTTTATAAATTTCTGTTCCCAAATCAATTGAACTCCATTTCCTCCTTGCTGGTTTAGTTCCTGGTTCCTAAAACAAAACATGTTCCATCATTAATTTTCTTCTATTTTCTAAGTAATCTTGCCATTAGCCCATCCCTTCTATTATCTTGACTATTGTTCTAGCATTTTACTCTACCTGTACCAATTTATATGACACTTTTTTTTTTCGAAATTCAACTTTTTAAAATTTTGATCACGTATTTGAACATAGAATCTTTAAATTTTTAAAATAAAATTTATATATTTGAAAAATAAATTTAAAGTTCTATTAGTTACAATAATTAATAATTCAAAATATTTAAAAGAAATATAAAAAATGGTGGTTAAAGAACAACTCATTTAATTCTTGAAATTCAAACACTGTCACATAAATTAGGACGGACGGAAGGAGTAGTAAACAAGTCTACTTTCATTATTTAATTTTATCCAAGAAAGATCAATTTTGCAACCAAACAATACCTAGGACAAGTTTTCTAAATCATGGTTAGAGTATAATAATATAGTAAATATTTTTGACACTGACAGTATAGTGTTACTTGTGATAGTAGTTAAATTAATACAGATCAAAGAGATTTACCTATAAGTACCTTATAAAAACCTGATTATATATATATATTTTTAATATCGTTAGTGCAAAGAACTTAAACTCATTCTAAAATCCAAGAAAAGAGCGGATTGATCCAAACCTGGTAAAAATAAAGTGAATGTGACAATCTCCCAACATCAAGTTCCCATGTTCTTGGATCTCCAATCCAACCATCTCCTTTCCTAGTAGGATAACCATAATCTCCCCAAACAGGATGTGGCAAAATTTGCAGAATTTCCTGAGGCTGAGGATTACTATAAGGATCACAATGAACACTAGGCTGCTCAATATGTTCTCCATTTCCAGGTGCACAATACATATGATAAGCCTCATAGGGAAAACGAGTCGTATCGTTTCGATGAATTCTTGTTCCATTAGGGAAAATGTGATATGGTGGACACAATTTTGGGCTATCTGGTTTGCACCAAGATGGTGTTTCTGGATTCAGGATCATCTCGCTATATCGCGTAACGTCGGATGTCACATTGCCATCACATGGCTTCCCATTGTTCTTCCAACAACTCCCCATGTCCATTAAGTAAAATTGGCTGCTTGGACCTCCTCCCCTTATCACATTCAATGTGAATCTCACCTTAAAATTTGGTGATTCTGGTATCTGCAAAACACAAAAGTAGCAATAATCTCAAAGATTCGTAAGGGCGAGTACTTAAAATAAGGAAAAAGGTCCAAATTTACACATCAGCTATACGAAATATCTTTATTTTATCGTTTGTTATACTTTCTGGTCATTCATGCTCTTATCATTAGTAAATTATGTTGTATTTGCCTCCAACTTTAATGGAGCTCCAACATGGACTGAATGGATTTGCTAAGTTACTCCTCTACTTTTGGCTATAATGTAAAATTTATCCTCCTTTACCTTTCAGGTTGGAGCTCCTTTATGGTCGAGGACAAATATGAAATGATTTACTAACGACAAGGGTATAAATGACCTAAAAGCATATAACGGATGTTAAAATTATGATATTTCGTATAGTAGACTATAAGCATACATCAGGTATACGCAATATCTTAGTTTTACCTTTTGTTATACTTTTTGGTCATTCATGCTCTTATCATCAGTAAATCATGTCGTTTTTTGCCTCGAACTTTAACGGAGCTCCAATATAGACCGGATGGATTCCACTTGACAAAATACTTCAAGAAAGAACTGCAAATTTACGTCTCTACTTTTGGCTATGATGTAAAACTTATCCTCCTTTACACTTCAGGTTGGAGTTCCATTAAAGTCAAGGGCAAATACAAAATGATTTACTAACGACAAGGGTATGAATGTCCCAAAAGCATATAAAGTAGGTTAAAATTAAGATATTTTGTACAACAAAGATGTATTTGTGACCTTTTCCCCACATGTGAAGAAAAAAAAAGCAGTCCGGTACACTAAGCTCTCGCTATGCGTGGGATCCGGGGAAAGGCCGGACCACAAGGGTCTATTATATGCAGCTTTACCTTGTATTTCTGCAAGAGGATGTTTTCACGGTTTGAACCCGTGACCTCCTGGTCACATGACAGCAACTTTGCCACGAACAAAGAAAAGATTCAGAAAATTAAAGTATGTACTCACAATTTTTGACATGCCCCTAGTTGGATAATGATATCCACCAGAAAAACCAGATGTAGCATCTGATCTTAGGTAAAGCATAAGCCAAGGATACTTAGTTGATGTCCTCAACACATGGTGAAAAATCCAACTATCTTTTCCTAATTCTTTCTTCCATTTAACAGAATAGAAAGAAATATTCTCAACTCTTGTTTTACTCAATCTACTATTCAAATCCCATGTTCCATAAAAACTTCCTTGAAGTGTAGTCCTATTATGACCTTGTAATGTTGTGTAATTGTGAAAAATCAATGGCTGATTCATACATCCTTTGCCAAAACATGGAAATCTGTTATCTGGACCATATGGACCTATTTTGTGACCGTTTTTCGGGCATTTCGCAGCATAAGTATCCATATTTCCATTCTTGAGCATGATCATCCAAAATTGCCATGGTTTTGGCTTGTCTTCAACTTGACATTTTGATCCCAAATAGAGTTCTTTTTGTGCTGCATATTGGTCAATATCAAGAATTGCCTTTTTCTCCAATCCAAGAAAAGGTTTTCCTATCCCTAACCTGTTTTCTTCCTCTGTTACTCTGTGTACCAACATGTATGGTATTGCATTGCAAAGTGAACAGTTTTTTGTCCCTGTAAAAGCATAGCCATTATTAAAAAAGGGCATTAAGCTCCCGCTATACGCGGGGTTCGAGGAAGTGCCGGACCACAAGGATCTATTGAACACAACCTTACCCTACATTTCTGCAAGAGGCTGTTTCCATGGCTCGAACCCCTGAGCGACTAATTGATTGAAATATGGAATTCAGCTCGTAAAGCGGGCCTAGCATAGACTATAAGGGGTCGTTTGGTTACCAGGATTAGGATTATAATCTCAGGATAGAATTTGAGATTGTATTTATCCCTTATTTGGTTACTGATATTAGCTAATATCAGTACAAATTTTATACCAAAATGGTGGTATTAACTATCCCAAATTGGATGCGGGACTAACGACCCCAGAATTATAATCATGGGATTGTTAGTCCCTGGATATCCCGCTTTGTAACCAAACGACCCCTAAATATATATATTCAAGAAATGCAAGAAAAAAGTATAAAGATTAAGTTGATGAACTCATATTTTGAAAGAAGTCACAATCTTGAACGTTATTAAACTTTAAATTCTGAATCCGGCTCTGGACATGGACTGACCTTGTGATTGAGGAGAAGCTTTATAGACATCAAAGCAATCAGCAGCTCTTGGACTGCCCATTTTTGCTACTTCTTCTCCAACTTCATTGCATTGATTCCATGCTTCTATTGCAACTCTTAGCCCATCTCTTCTCATCCCCGGATCGCCTACGGCCGAGATGTAGTCATTTTCATCAAGATTTAAAGAAGAAACTCCAGAAAAAGACACTAATTTGATTGCAAGAAGAGTAAGAAAAATAAACCAAGAAGAAGTTTCATGTTGAGCCATTGGTAAGTTTTTCAGCCTATGCACAGCTTTGCTATAAATACAAAAACATGGACATTATTTTAAAATGTGTACTGTAGTTTAGATTTTCTATATCTGAAAATGACAACTACTCACTTTATTGTTTCATTAACTTTTTTAAGCTAACTTCTTTGAACATCTTTGTCCTTTCAAGAAATGGAAAAAAATAAAGTAGTTAGCCACGGATGTTTTGCGAACAGTATTTTCTGATCATTCGTCGCTAAATAGGATTAACGACAGGCTATTGCTGTTTAGAGACGAAAATTTTTTCATCGTTAATTTCTGTTTTTTTTTTATTGTCGTGTTTTTTCTTGTCATAACTGTTGTGATTATACTTTCATTAAGTTGAGGGTCTATCGGAATAGTCTCTCTATCTTCGCGAGGCAGGGACAAGGGCGGATTTAGGGTCGTCGAAAAATTATGCTGTATATATAAGGCAAAATCTATTTTTTACCTCTATATATTAAGTTTTGAACCCCCTTGACATAGCCCAAAAAGTGTACCTTAGTGGTCAAGAGAGTTCAAAACCTTTGTAAGGTCATAGGTTTAATTTCCACTAGCTACAGTCTTTTTTAACTTTTTTCTTTTTGAACCCCCTTCGCGGAGATCTAGCCTCCGCCACTGGGTAGGGATAAGGTCTGCGTACACTAACTTTCTCATATCCCACTTGTAGGATTACACTAGGTATGTTATTGTCGTTGTAGTGTTTTTTTCCTTTGAATACAACTAGTGGCGGAGCCACATTCAACCGAGGGGTCAATCGACACCCCTTCGCCAGAAAGTTACATTGTATTGCTAGATAATTTTTATTTTATTTTATATCTATTTACTATATATTGACTCTCTTTGATTTTATGGTGTATTTAAATTCTTATATATTTGATACCCCTTAATAAAAATTCTGGCCCCGGTTTACAACTATACAAGGGATTGTAAATTATGCTATGCAGCTGGTTTTGTTGTTGACATTTGCTCCTCTTTTCTCATGATTGGTTAGGTTCCAACTTGATTTTGCAATCAATATTTTAAAGTATATGTTTACCAAAACCTCTGAAAAGAGTGGTCCATTAATTTGTTAGCAACATCACCAAACAAATTAGATGTTGACTGCCTCATCTTTCTGTGAACTAATGTTCATTTAACTCTTTTGTGGACTTAGAAATTCATTAATTCAACTCAAAAGTAACAGAGAGAAAAAGAAAACTTTGTGCTCTATTTCACATATATATTAGATGCATGTTCTTTTGAACAAAAAAAAATCTTGAGGAGAATAAAAGAACTGTCGGAGTTTAATTGACCTAGTATTTTCGACATAGAACATAGATATATATATATATGTAAAATAATTATTAGATTTAAATAAATATTAAATTTTGAATTCCTAATTTTAAAAATGTAGTGTTCCAGCAATAAAATTTAAAGATTGAGACCATCAAATTTAAATCTTCGATCCTTTTCAAAAATGATTTTTTTTTTTTGAGGGTTGGGGAGAGGGGGGGAGGGGACACTTGTTGAGGAAGAAAAATGGGTATTCTTGAACTCAAAGAATGCTTTTTATCATGTTTGAGGTAACAGAAAGTACAAGTATTGTGTTTTGGATAACTTAAGGTGCAAATATTCTTTTCCAAGAAAATACTAAACTTTCAGAATTTCCTTGGGTTTTTTCTGAACTTTATATTACCAAATCCAACCCCACAAAAAGGTAGGGTAGATGGATCACCATTATTGATCATATATCCATTTGGGGAAGTCTTAAGCAACTCCACTTTGAACCATTGTGCTATAGGATTGGATTTTAAGGCTCTTTTCATACACTAATAACAGCTTGTTTGGATGTGCTGTCGTATTATATCGTATTGTTACTTTAAATATAATGTTTGTTTTAGTTGTTACTTAAATTTTATTGTATCGTATCGTTAAATTCGTCGTTACGTAACGGTGAAATATGCCACTTTATGTAACGACCGATTTGGTGTGGTTGCGTTGTTATCTTGTCTTTTTCTCTCATCTCACCCTTCACTATTATTAAATAATTTTATTTTATCATTTACCCTACCTTTTTATATAATAAATTTACCCCGTATTATAATTTTTCTTTATAATATTGCAAATTTATTCTTCGTATTACTGGTGCATGATATCATGAAACAACAGCAAACGATACGATCTATCCAAACATTGCATCCATCAAACGATACAGTACTTACAATACAAATACAATGCAATACAATACGATACGATACATTATGAAACAATGTGTAACAACCATCCAAACAAGCTGTAAATCACTATTTGGCAACGTTCCGACAAAAAGATAGATCTGAACTTGTTACATCCCGTACTTTAATATTAGGATAAATCGTAGTAATCCATATGAGCTTCAAAGGATTAATACCATTCATGAGATTATAGAGGATTTGTCACTATGTTATTATAAGACCCCGTAAATATAACAACCTTGATACCGTTAGATACATTTTGATATGGTATTTATATTGAGTGGAACATTTTTGTAAAAGGTTTTATAAGTAAAATTTTGGATAGTTACCATTATTACTATTTTTCTAATATGGTAAATTATACACATAATATAAGAAAGTTTAAGAGATTTTCTTTATTGTAAAGATAAAAATTATTTTCTCACAAGAAAAGAAGGTTATCTTTTTTACCATTTAAAGAATTAAGCGTACGGGAATTTTTATTCTAATGAGATTAGGAAAAAATTATAAGTTGAGAAAATATATGTATTTTTACTTGGATGTTTAATGAAATAATAGTGTATGTATTTATTTTATATGGTATCATATGACCATGATAGTAGAATGTATAAAGTGTATTAAAAATAAGTTGAATTTTAAGTAATTTAAAATAATTCTTAACTATACGGGTAATTAGTTAATTACCGGTAACAGGGCACTACCTAATTACCTAAATAAGTAGATAAAGACTAAAATTCCCCATCCCATGTGGCAGCAAGCCACTTTCCAAAAGATGACTCTTAGTCACCTTTAGTTAGGTGGCAACTTAATAGGTTCATTACAAGGCTTATTATTTTCAATAACCGCATCAACCACATATAACATCAACATGTGGTTGCTACCATAATATCTTATAACATCTTATCTTCTCCACCCTTTTCTTGCCTTCTATATATTACTAAAGGATATTAAAAAGTATCATTCTTTCATGAATAAGAAGAGCAGCAATTTGTATTTGGTCATTATTTTATAATAAGTCTCTCAACAATTTGCTTTAAATTTAAATAGGCAACTATACGGTAGTTCTAACGATAAACAAGTTCTGTTCTAAGACTCTATTCCCTAAAGTTTAAGAGGACACACACACACTCTCCAGAGGCAAATATTTTGATAGTTTCTCTCCATCAATCACATAACCTAAAGTGTATTCTTTGGGCAAGACTATACTCTTTCTCCTGCTTCATAATTGTTATGTAACAATTCTTTCCTTTTTCTTGCATGACTACATACTTTGACCTATAAGCAATTCTCTCGGTAGAAACAAGTAGAAACTACCTCCTTTGAACTGGTTGATCAAATGAGATTTTATTGATCCAACAGTTACTATTTTGCGACAAGAGACCATCGTATTCTCCTAGTTCAATGGACATTGAATTCGAACAAGAATATCACACGAATTTTTCCCTAATCCAGGTATGTTAAGGCTATTCCTCCTTTCTTTTGGCATGATTCAAGTAACGATTGTAAATGCCTATATTTAGTCCATATTTTTGTCTTATGATTTTGTGTTTTAAATTAATTATATTATGTGTAATAACAAATTTGTGAAGAATTGGGGCAATTAGCTTTTGTTTCATCAATTGGGCCAAAATCATGCAAAATCAGAGGCCCAATTCGGCCAACCTGGTCCAATAAACGGCCTACCAAGACCTGGTCCAAAATGACGTAGTTTCATGATTAAACTACGTCGTTTCATTAAGTGAAACTAAGATCCAATATCAACCCTTCAATTCTCAAGATCCGACGGTCCTAATTTAATCTCACCTAAGGTATATAACCCCTTCTAAATCAGATTTTTGCCTCATTATCCCATAACCCAAACCCTAAGTCTTTTCCCCACCTCTCTCTTCCGCTGCCGCTCCCCACTTCCACCACCGCGCGCTGCTGTCGGTGGTGCTCCAAACCACCCCAAAATTTCACCATATCTTCCTCTCAACCTCCTCTCCATGAATCCAAGCCTAATATCCTCCAAAACTCCACTAATCTCCATAGATCTGAGGAAAACCGAAACCCTAGGCCCTCTTTCTTTTTGAAATTATCCGCAAACCAAACCATCTCACCCCACAATACTTACATCAATGGGTAGGGGTCTTCAAGACCTACCTATTGATGTCAATTTCACCCCAAAAATACGGTGATGGAATTCCGGCGATCATGCTGCCACCACCCGCTGCCGCCACCCACTGCCGTGCCTCAGCCCTCACTGATAACCCGTTGCCGTCACCCACTGCCACTGCCTCTCATCTCTCCCATCACATTGGCCTCGGGCGAGTTTTTTTGTGTCGATTTTAATCTAAACTAGTCGTTTCAATGAGAATTAACAATAGAATCTTGCTCGAGCTGTACCACTATCTCGCTATGTATCGCTTCCTAATAGCTACTACGCCACCATTGTTCAGACGCTCAAATTGGGTAAACTCGAGTCTTAGTGCTTTCCTCCATGTTTTAAATTTTCTGTTTCCTTGTCGTTTGTTTATATTCTTGTTATTGTTAATCTGTGATTAAGTGATTCGTGTTAGTCTCATAAGCGATCATCGATATTAGTCGTTACTTAATACTTTCGAATCATGTATTAGTTAGTATTTTTCTCTGTCATTACGTTTTGTTTAGTCAATCGGTTTTGTTAATCACCTTTTGAAATCCGATTACTATTTGTAGTTGGCAAAGTTCACTAATATTCTATTTTTGCGATTGATTTTGGTATTTTGCTTTAGTTCGAAATCTGTTAGTAATAAGTTCCGTCTTGTTTAGTCTCATTTTTGATTTCGTGTTTCAGTCAACTCGATAGTTGTTTCATTATCAACATGTGTTCTACGTTGCCTTAGTTGTTAAGTTCCAATTTCATGTTTATTATCTCTAGTTTGTCTATGTTTAAGCTAATTAGTTTAAGGCCTTAACTACATGTTTTGTTTGTTTGTAGTCAATAGTTTCTTTGTTAGTTTAATGGTTCAAGTCTAGTTATCTGATTTTGCACTTTCTAGTTTGGGGCAATAGTTTAGTTTGGTGTTGGTTTGTGAGGGTACTAGAAGATACTTGAGTGTAGGACCTTCATTTGGTTGTTTTTACTGTTTGAGGACTGCTTTTGGAGTACAATGCTCCAAAATTCTGTCCACAATTGGTAAGAAAAGCTGTTCATTGAACAAAAATCTAGTTTTGGACAGATTTTTGGCCAAACAAATCTGTCCCAAAGGTCCTTTGTTCTCCTATATAAATAGGAGGTATTTTCCACACTTGAAAGATCTTGGACTCTAAAAAAAAGACACACTTTATCACACATTCTGAACATCTCGGCTCTCTCTAAAGAACACAACTTTGAAGAAAACTTCAGCTTGAAGTTCCCTTTTAACAAACTAAATTGTGAGTTTTAGGAGTAAGTCTTAGAGTGCATTTTTTAGAGAAAAAAAACAGTAGAGTTTATGAGTTCCTTCTCTGGAGAATCACTGGTTTTACTAAGATTTTCTAGGTTGTTTCTAACATTGATTTGATGATGGTTGTTGCTGTTTTTCTGCTATTTCTGCCGTTGTTTCTGCTCACTTCACTATTGTCTATTTTTCTACTATGCAGATAATCTTTAAGACTCGTAATGTATATCTTCTCAACAATAGGAACAACTTGAACCTGTTGCACTATTTTAACCTGTTTGATGTGATGATAGTTTGACAACAAAAGAGCTTGGATGTTATTATTATGTATCAAGCATGTAATAATTTGAATACTGTCCTTTATAATGCTGAATATCGAGTTGTGAGTTTTTGAGTGTGATATGTAAGTCATTTATGGAGTTTTTTTTAGCATGTTTTTAAGTTATTGTACCCGAGAAAAGTGTGAAATATCCGATGAATGATTTTAGGGAGTATGACACATAGCATGATCTCGTTTTAGTTTCTGAAATTACACTACCAATATATGTTTCTAGGAATGTGTAGTGATATCCTTGTAAATCTGACCATTTAGCCGGATTTGCAAAAATGACCATTTTAGTAAGTGGGCGTTTATATAATTGTCTATGTAGTTAGGGGTCATGAATGCAAACTGAGTAAGGATCTAAGATTGTATATAGTCTGGGCCTTATTGAATCAAAAAAAAAAAAGCTGGCCCATTTATCTTTAAACAACTTTTGCATCCGTATCCACTTTTCGTGCCACGTTTTAACTTATACCCGCTTTGTAAAAAAAATTACATTTGTACCCGCTTTTGCGCATAACTTCAGCATGCGGGGCTGAAGTAGCAAAGACAATCACGCAAAACTTCAGCATTCTAGTAGACGGGCCTGAAGTAGCTTGCAAACTTCAGATCTAGAGCTGAAGTTGTTGTCTTGTAACTGGGAAACTTCAGCATACGGGGCTGAAGTTCTCCAGTTATAAAAACAAAAACTTCAGCATACGGGGTTGAAGTTCCCCCAGTTACACTGGGGAACTTCAGCTCTAGAGCTGAAGTTTTGTCTTTGTAACTGGGGAACTTCAGCCCCGTATGTTGAAGTTTTGTCTTTATAACTGGCGAACTTCAGCTCAGCGAGGGAAATGGAGCTGAAGTTATTTATAAAGTGAGTACAAGTTAAAAGTTTTTAAAAAAGCGGGTATAGGTTAAATGGGGGCGATCAAATAGGGTGCCCCGCGCAATTTCCATCTTCTTCCATATAGCCATTTGGGCCAAATGAATCCATTTCATTGCCCCATTTTTAATAATAATTCAGCTAGCCCATGTCTTTTAGTAATTCCAGCTGGGCCAAAAATACTCCAGTCCATTAGCTTTCCATTGTTCAATGAATCATTAAACTAACCCAATGCCTTGCCATAGCCAAATCTCTAAAGCTACCCATTATTTGAATGTATGTATGTATATATATATATATATATATATATATATATATATATATATATATATATATATATATATATGTATATGTATGTATGTATGTATATATGTATGTATATGTATGTATGTATGTATGTATGTATGTATGTATGTATGTATTTGTTTAGTCAACTAACTCGATAAAAATCAGAATTTTCTTTTAGGAGATAACTTAGTCTCTTTTATAATTAATTTAAAACGCTAGGCAACTAGTAGACGTGTTTTAACTTTTTTTACTCACGGACTCGCTTGCGTAGCGTGATGTTTAATATTCAATAAATTAATCGAAAAATCTCGTACCTCATCCAATAGTTGTAGTTAATTTCTAATTCAATTGTTCTCATAATCGCGAATTCGCTTGCGTAGCGCGATAGTAACTTTTAATAAAATTTCAAAAATTAATTTCTTCAATTGTAGTAATTATTTTTTTTTCTTTTCAAAATGTAATAATGTACTAATAATCCTTATCCTAACTGCGGATTCGCTTGCGCAGCGTTGTTACGATAAAATTAATAAATTTTGTCTCGATCACGCATTCACCTGGCGTAGTGTGGTTACGACATCTTATTATTCAAAAAATTTCTTTAATTTTTCTAGTAATCCATAAATAAAAGTAGATAGGTGTAATATAAAAATTATATAAATCACATTTTGTCCAAAATTAATTCAAGCCGAGTTTAAGTCAATAAAGCGACCGTGCTAGAACCACGGGACTCGGGGAATGCCTTACACCTTCTCCCCGGTCAACAGAATTCTTTATCTGAACTTTATTTTCGCGGACCGATAAAATAGAGTCAAACCTTTTTTTGACTAGGGATTCAAATAAATGGTGACTTGGAACACCAAAAAATCAATTCCAAGTGGCGACTCTGTAAATAAAATAATCCCTACTCAAATTTGTCACTTTAATTGGAAAAACTCTTTAACCCACAATCCACCAACTCACATATCTTTTGGGGGGTAGAAAAGGAGGTGTGACAGCTCTGGCGACTCTGCTGGGGATTGGGTTTCATTTCCAGAATTCGAGCTTGTACATGATGACTTTTTATTTGGCTTCATTACTTTTGTATATATCGTGATTTATTTGTGTCTAATGTGCTACTTGTTCGCTTTTTACGGCTTTGATATTGTTGAACTGTACATATAAATTGTCTTCTCACGCACCCCCTCTGAGTCTTCTTGAAACTAAGAATTGGGCATTTGCTTGGCATAGCCCACTTTCTTTGAGATAGCCGAGGTGCTTGTCACCCGGTGAAGGATTTTAGTCACACATGTTTTAGGCGAGGGGCACCACGAGTTAAGCCGGAAAGCAATGCTACCGGTATACTGACCCTCCTCGGCTTGAGTTTTCCGCTCGAGTAAGCCAGTCTAGATACCTTCTCCAATAAGATTTTGAACCTAGAAGAACAAACCTTAGGTCGGATATCCCTAGTAGGTTCGCTTTATTTGCATCACATGCACTTGACTTAGCGAAACTCGGCACAGGGGCCGGGTCCGTATAAGACAGGTATCCTCTTTGAGACCATCATGTTCACTTATGTTACATCATTTGGAAGGTTCAATTGCGTTGTTGACCGGCTTTAGAAAATAGTTGAACAAAATTTCAAAAAAGAAAAAAAAACACTCTCCTAGTTTAGTACAAATAATCTTTTTTTTTACTAAGATTTTGTAGTAGTCTGACGTGAGATGTATATATTAATTTCATAAAAAGTCAAAGGAGAAAAATACTCAGTTTCACCGAACTACGCGAGTCTGATTCTCACCGGATGTGAGATACGTAGGCAAACTTCATAAGTTCCGGCCCCCATTTTTTTCAAAAATCCAAAAACAATTCCTTTAATTCATTATTTAGAAGTCTTTCTTTAGAAATCCCAATTAAAAATTCAAGCCCAAAAATATTTTCTTCCATTATTAAAAGAGAATAAAATCAAAATCCGAAAAATATATTTTTTTTTCTACCTTCTTTTTAGAAGTCTTTTTCCCAAAATTCAAAAAAAAATATTTTTCTTTCTTCTTTAGAAGTCTTTCTTCCAAAAAAAAAGAAAAACATTTTGAAAAAAAACTAGAATCAAAAATCAAAAATATTTTCACTCTTTCGAAAATTGAAAAAAAAATTCAAGATCCAAAATTTTTTTTAGAAGTATTCCTTTTATGAATTAAAAATAAAGGTCGAAATATCCTAAAAAAAAGGGATTCATTTCTTAAAAGTTTTTTCGAAATTCGAAAAAAAAAAATTCATATTCTTTGGTCACCTTTTACTGTTTGCCCTCGTATTCCGGTCGTTTTTCCAAGACAACCTTAAAATCTCCTGGGAAGAACCGAATGGTCGTTTTTGTTAAAATAGCCATTTTTAGTTTGTCTATTTCTTATTTTACCTTTTTTATTTTTATTTTTGTCCCCATGCTTAGTCATTTTTACTGAAAAATCCTCCAAGCCTTTCGTGGAAGAATCAAAAGGCCATTTTTATAATAATAGTCGTTTCCCTACTTTTTGTGTCTGCTAATTTCAAAAATAGTAAATAGATCGAGTCCTAAATGGCATTTTTTTAAAATAAAATAAAATAAGAAGGATTAATCAGAATTTCATATAGCTTAGGAAAGTCCTGACCCTTTTTTATCTTATTCTTAAGGTCACCATGAATTT
>ML384489.1:150561-166266 GCA_005239525.1 Nicotiana knightiana | reverse complement strand
TGTCACTTTAAGTGGAAAAAACTCCCGTATCCCCTTCGGGGCGTAAAAAAAGGAGGTGTGACATTCCCTGTGAGATCTTCACTGATCACTAGAGTTTGCAGCACTTATTCAAGCAGAAGGACCTCAATTTGCGCCACCCGGGGAAGGCCAATATGGTGGCCGAGTCACCTGGCGGAGAGTTTGGGGAGTTTGGCATATCTTCCGGCAGTTGAGAGGCCCTAAACCTTGGATGTTCAGTCCCTAGCCAGTCAGTTCCTGAGGTTGAATCTTTCAGAGCCTTGCCGGGTTTTAGCTTGTGTGGTTGCCCGATCTTCTCTTTATGACCGCATCCGAGAGCACCAATATGATGATCCCAACCTTCTGGTTCTTCAGGTCGGGTTCTGTGAGGTGATGCCACATATGTGACTATAGGTGATGATGGCGTGATGAGGATGTAGGGCCGTATCTGTGTGCCCAATGTAGATGGGCTTCGGGAGTTGATTCTTGAGGAGGCCCATAGCTCGCGGTATTCCATTCATCCAGGTACCGCGAAGATTTACCAGGATCTGATACAACACTATTGGTGGAGAAGGATGAAAAAGGATATAGTGGAGTTTGTAGCCAAGTGTCTTAACTGTCAGCAAGTCAAATATGAGCATCAGAGACCAGGAGGGTTACTTCAGCAGATTGAGCTTCCAGAGTGGAAGTGGGAGTGGATCACCATGGACTTTGTGGTTGAACTTCCTCGTACTTTGAGAAAGTTTGATGCTATTTGGGTAATTGTGGGTCGGCTGACCAAATCAGCCCATTTCATTCCAGTGTTGACTACATATTCCTCCGAGAGGTTGGCTGAGATTTATATCAGGGAGATTGTTCGCCTCCACGGTATTCCCGTATGTATCATATCAGACAGAGGTACACAATTCACTTCACGGTTATAGAGAGCCGTTCAACAGGAGTTAGGCACCAGGGTGGCTTTGAGTACAGCCTTTCACACTCAGACGGACGGGCAGTCCGAGCGCACGATTCAGATTCTTGAAGATATGCTCCGTGTCTGTGTGATGGATTTTGGAGGGTCATGAGACCGATACTTTCCACTTGCAGAGTTTGTTTATAATAATAGTTACCAGTCCAGCATTCAGATGGCACCATATGAGGCTTTGTATGGTAGACGGTGCAGGTCTCTAGTGGGATGGTTTGAGCCTGGCGAGGCCCGACTGTTGGATACAGATTTGGTCCAGGATGCCCTTGACAAGGTGAAGGTGATTCAGGAGAGGCTTCGCACAACTCAGTCCAGGCAGAAGAGTTATGCGGACCGGAAGGTTCGTGATTTGGCATTTATGGCTAGTGATCGGGTTTTACTTTGGGTATCATCACCTACGAAGGGTGTCATGAGGTTCGGGAAAAAGGGTAAGCTGAGTCGGAGATTTATTTGCCCTTTTGAGGTATTGCAGCGGGTTGGGGAGGTTGCTTATGAGCTGGCCTTGCCTCCCAACCTAGTAGGAGCTCATCCGGTATTCTACGTCTCTATGCTCCGAAAGTATCACGGTGACCCGACTCATGTTTTGGATTTCAGTTTAGTCCAGTTGGACAAGGATTTATCATATGTTGAGGAGTTAGTAGCTATATTGGGTAGACAGGTCATAAAGCTGTGGTCAAAGAATATTGCATCAGCAAAGGTTCAGTGGAGGGGTCAGCCGGTCGAGGAAGCAACTTGGGAGACCGAGCAGGAAATGCACAGTCAGTACCCTCATCTTTTCCCAGCTTCAGGTATGTCTCTATACTCGTTCGAGGACGAATGAATTTCTTAAGAGGGGGAGAATGTAACGACCCCGTCGGTCGTTTTGAGAGTTAGCGCCCCGATCCCCTAATAATTACTTTTCCCATGTCTATTTCTGCTTTTGGAACTTGTCGAATGTTTAGTAGTGAATTTCGGAGAGTTTTTGGACACATAGTCCTTATGTGTGAGTTTAAGCTTTAGAAATTGGGCCGTAGTTGGAACGGTGTGAAGACGGATCCGGAATGGAATTCCATCGACTCCGTTAGCTCCGTTGGGTGATTTCGGGGTTAGGAGCATGTTCGGAATGTGTTTTCGAGGTCTGTAGTAGATTTAGGCTTGAATTGGCGAAAGTTAGAATTTTAGCGATTTCGGCCGATAGGTGAAATTTTGATATCGGGATCGGAATGGAATTCCGAGAGCGGCTGTAGGTCCGTAGTATCATTTATTACATATGTGTAAAATTTGAGGTCATTCGGACTAGTTTTGACGTGTTTCGGTATCGGTTGTGGATTTTGGAATTTCATAAAATCTTACGCTTGAATCCATGCATAATTGGTGATTTTGATGTTATGAGACGTGTTTTGAAGGCTCGACTAAGTTTAAATGAGGTATTAAGATTGGTTGGTAAGTTTGGTTGAGGTCCCGGGAGCCTCGGGTGTGTTTCGGGTGCTCAAACGGGTATTTTTAGCCTTGTGTATTTTGCTGGTTTTCTGGTGTTATTGTAGTAGCTTTTTCTTCATTGCGATCGAGTGAGAGAATACGCGATCCCATAGAGTAGGTGGAGGCAGGAAGGATTTTTGTTCTCTGCGATCGCATAAAGAGGTTCGCGATCGCATAGGTTGGGTAGCTTAGCCACTGCGTTCGCGTAGAAGAATTTAGGCAGCAGGTGTTTGAGCGTATCTCTACGCGGTCGCGTGAAACCAACCGCGATCGCGTAGATCTGTGTAGGTTGAGGGACGCGTTCGCGAACAGATCCCTGTGTTCGCGTAGAGGAAATTTTAGGCGTGTGTTTGTTACACTCCGTGATCGCGACTGGGGGTCCGCGATCGCACTGAAGAAGAACTGGGTGGAATCATAAAAGACCCAAAATCGAGGGTTTGAACCATTTTTCATAGTTTGAACTTGGGAGCTCAGGAAAGTGCGATTTTTGGGGAGATTTTCACCTGGGCAATTTGGGTAAGTGATTCCTACTTGGTTCAGACTAATTCCCATGATTATACTCTTAAATCTATCCTTTAAATTCGAATTTATGGTGGAAAATTGGGGAAACATTGGATAAAGTTACTAGGCCAAATTTTTGAGTTTTGATCGGGATTTTGATATCCGATTTGAGTAATTATTATATGGTTAGACTCGTGAGTGAATGGGTGTTCGGAATTTATAATTTTTACCCGATTTTGAGATGTGGGCCCCGAGGAACTTTTTAGGTAATTTTCCTAATTTCGTGTGTTAGCTTTGAATTAATTAGCTATATTGATTCCTTAAAGTGATATTTACATTATGCAATTGAATTGAATAGATTTGAGCCATTCGGAGTCGGGTACTCGTGGCAAGAGCCTGGTTTTGAGTTGAGTAGCGCAGTCGAGGTAAGTGGCTTGCCTAACTTTGTGTTGGGGACTTCCCCTTAGGTTGTTTTGATACTATTTGTTATGTGGGTGCCGTATACGTGAGGTGACGAGTACATACACGGGCCATTATTTCTTAATTCCATTTTTCCTATCCATGCCATAAATCATTTTACTCTTTTTTCACTGTTTAATGTGCTACTTGTGTAGTTTAGATTAGGAAGAAGCATGCCTACTGTCACAGGGGTGATTTTAGTCAGTACGAACCACACCCGTGCGGAAGTCAAGTTGCGCGCTTGACTCAGCCTTTCCCACAAATAGCCAAATTTCAGCATGTTTGGCCTTGGCGAATTTTAGGCAGCAAAACAGTAAGGAACACAAGCCAATACGGGAAAATCCAACCTTTGCATTAATTTCGAAAAGACACAAAGGGTTTCCTCACTTGCTACGATCACAAGTCGATCAGAGCCCACTCTTGACGAAGAACACAAGTCGTTCTTGGCCAACACTAAAACCTGCCCAAGCCTAGCCTTAGTCCCTTTTGAAACACCTTGAAACCCTCACGTTTCACTCTTGTTTCCCTCTTGTAATTCCACACGAAATTACCCACACACTTCTTCCTAAGTCCATAAGGCCCTATTTATAGAACATAGGCAGCCCTTAAGACTTGGCAGCACATTGACACTTGTCGTCGACAACTTTTGCCACTTGTCGGGCTAAGTTTAAATCTGATTCTAACTTGTAGTTGACATCCCCAACTACTTAGGCCATTATACACGAAATGGGATCATGGATAAAAGCATAATCAGTTCATGGGAGATCATGGGAGATCATGGAGACAAGGGGAGTTGAAATGTAACCGCCAACTACTTTGGCATGTGTCTTGCATGTGCCTTTTGACTTGGTCAGCTATGCTTCACGCCTAATCTTGCTTTGTGCCAAGCTTTAGCTCATCTTTGACATTGTTCCGCACCAATGTCTCACCCGCATTCTGCCGCCATGACTTTGCCGCACACGTTCGACGCCGCTGCCGCCCGCACACTGCCTTGGCCTAGTTTTCTGCCTTGCCCATGTCAATGCCCATTTCCCTCGTGCCATTGCTTGTATTTTCATTCACATAGCCTTGACTTGGCTACTGAAAGCCTTTGCCATTCACCCGCACATCCGTCGTGTCTTAGCTTAGTCCGCACCTAGCTGCCACAACCCATAGTGCCATTGCCCACTGATTTTGGCGCGCATGCCGTGCCATGCCGCCCTAACATTGCCCACACTATTTTTTCAAGCCCTTTCCAAGCGTGTCTCGCCCGTGCCAATACCTTGGCCAATACTTGCCCACAACAACCCTCATGTCAATGTCTTGTTCGTCACCCGCATGATCGTATTGCCCGCGCATGGGCCAATGGCAAGGCCATCATACCCAATTCATGCCACAGCCGCATCAACGCCCGATGTCAAAGAATTGGGTCCTAACAAACCACCCACACCCTTTGAAATAGATGTCCTCGTCGAGCCAACTCAATTAATCAACCCCAAGGGGTTGTTGACATACAACACCCCGGATGCTTCCTTCACTTCTGCCACAATGGCATTCGCTTCCACCACTTGTTCCTGTCTTTCCGCAGCCAACATTGCATTCACCCTCGCCTGCACCATACAGTCCTTCTTCAAGTGTGATCCACCACAAGTGAAACAACCCTTGAACTTGCCGTTTCTTTCCTTGCTATATGGAGTCTCCGCTTGCCTCCCATTCTTAGCAAACATTTCTGTTTCGGAAGCTTGGCCCTTTCCATTCTTCTTCCATTCCCTCGTCTTATCTTTCTTCCAATCAGATTTTGAAGATTCAGCAGGGTCACCACCTAAATTGAAATCCGCCAACGCATTTGCCGCCGCAATAGCCGTTGAGAGGTTTTGCACATTCTCCCTCCTCAACTCTAATTGCGCCCATCCCTTTAACCCGGTCATGAAGTAATGCAGCTTGTCTTCTTCTGCCATATTACTTACATTCAGCATCAAGGACGAAAATTCCTTAACATACTCCCTCGCCGTGCCACTTTGTTTCAAGCGACGCAGCCCATCTCTTGCAACCCATGACGAGTTGCTAGGAAGGAATTGNCATCAAGGACGAAAATTCCTTGACATACTCCCTCACCGTGCCACTTTGTTTCAAGCGACGCAGCCCATCTCTTGCAACCCATGACGAGTTGCTAGGAAGGAATTGAGATTTTAATTCCTTCTTCAGCATCTCCCAAGTTTCAATCCTTGGCAAACCAGCATTTTCTACTTCCAAGACTCGTGTACGCCACCACACTTTTGCATCATCCGTCAAGTACATAGGTTAATGGTCACCTTCTCATCATCCGGCACATGAGCAGCTTGAAAATACTGCTCCATATCCCACAAGAAATTTTCCAGCTCTTTGGCACTCCTAGCCTTAGTCCCTTTTGAAACACCTTGAAACCCTAACGTTTCACTCTTGTTTCCCTCTTTTAATTCCACTCGAAATTACCCACACACNCACATTGACACTTGTCGTCGACAGCTTTTGCCACTTGTCGGGCTAAGTTTAAATCTGATCCTAACTTGTAGTTGACATCCCCAACTACTTAGGCCATTATACACGAAATGGATCATGGATACAAGCATAATCAGTTCATGGGAGATCATGGGAGATCATGGGGACAAGGGGAGTTGAAATGTAACCGCCAACTACTTTGGCATGTGCCTTGCATGTGCCTTTTGACTTGTTGGTCACCTATGCTTCACGCCTAAGCTTGCTTTGTGCCAGGCTTTAGCTCATCTTTGACATTGTTCCGCACCAATATCTCACCCGCATTCTGCCGCCATGACTTTGCCGCACACGCCCGACGCCGCTGCCGCCCGCACACTGCCTTCGCCTAGTTTTCTGCGTTGCCTATGTCAATGCCAATTTCCCTCGTGCCATTGTTTATATTTTCATTCACATAGCCTTGCCTTGGCTATTGAAAGCCTTTTCCATTCACCCGCAGATCCGTCGTGTCCTAGCTTAGTCCGCACCTAGCTGCCACAACCCATAGTGCCATTGCCCATTGATTTTGGCGCGCATGCCGTGCCATGCCGCCCTAACACTGCCCACACTGTTTTGTCAAGCCATTTCCAAGCGTGTCTCGCCCGTGCCAAGACCTTGGCCAATACTTGCCCACAATAGCCCTCATGTCAATGTCTTGTCCGTCACCCGCATGATCGTATTGCCCGCGCATGAGCCAATGGCAAGGCCATCACGCCCAATCCTTGCCACAGCCGCGCCAACGCCCGATGTCAAAGAATTGGGTCCTAACACCTACTTGTTTTACCTACATTCCCTATTTGATACAATGTGCACCGTGTTAGTTAGTCTTTATCTTATCTGTGATTATTTTCCTAAGCTGTTTAAATACACCGTATCCGACATCATTCGCATTGCATATTTGAGCTGGGACTACGAACGTATTCCGGGAGCTTTCCCCCTGTACTGCATATTTAAATTGGGACTACAGAAGTATTCCGGGATATTTCCCCCTGTATTGCATCTTTACATTTGGAACTAAGGGACGTATCCCGGAAGATTCCACCGTGTGATATTTTGTACTGAGCCAAGGGCTCCTTGTTGCTATTTTACTTTTAAGATTATTCGTTTCTACTGCTTACCTTAGAATTTATATTCCTTTATACTATTTTAAACTGTTTTACTTATAAAAATCCAGTAGAGCCTTAACCTGACCTCGTCACTATTTGACTGGGGTTAGGCTTGGAACTTACTAGGTAACAATTGTGGTGTACTCATGCCCTTTCCTGCACATGTTTTTCGTGTGTAGATCCAGGTACCAGCACTCATTTTCGTGACTAGGGGTCCGAGCGGCTACTTCGAGGAGACCGAAAGTTAATTCTGCCGCGCCCGCAGAGTCCTTCGAGTCACCTTCCACTCCAGACTTATATAGATTTTCATGTAATTCCCTTACATTTTATAGAGCTATTTTGAGATAGAGCTTGTGACTAATGTGATATTCCGGGTTTTGGGAGTTATAATTGTACATGTCGAGTGGCTATGTTATGTCTACTTTTGTTCCTTTCTGTCTTTATTTAGTATATTTATTTTCTGCAAATTTAGGCTTACCTAGTCGTAGAGACTAGGTGCCGTCACGATACCTTTCGGAGGGTAAATGGGTTCGTGACAATTGCACAACTTCGAAATCTACTACCGGGGCCACACCGTCCTCTTTGGTTTATGGCGCCGAAGCTTTAATATCGACCGAGGTCAGAGAGCCTAGCATCAGGTTCCGATATGCAACAAAAGAGTAAATTAAGGAGGCCCTAAATACGAGACTAGAATTGTTTGATGAAAAAAGCGAAGCCGCCCTTGTTCGATTGGCCGCCCACAAATAGCGGATCGAAAAAAACTACAATCGAAGAGCCAATCTTTGACATTTTAACGTTGCGGACTTGGTGCTAAGGAAAGTCACCCTCAACACCCGAAATCCGAATGAAAGAAAAGTTGGTCCGAAAAGGACCATACCAGATTCTTGAAGTCATCAGAAAAGGATCCTATAGCCTGGAATGATGAATGAGGAACAACTACTGAGCAATTGGAATGTGTCACACCTAAAACAATACCTAAGGTATGTCCCCCCTTCCATTTTAATTTTTCTTTTAGACTAACTCATGCAGGTGATCAACAAGAATCGACGGTAGATTTTTCGGCAGACGAAACAAAGTCTTTAGGTCTCGAAATCACGTGTTGCACTCTTTTTCCCTTAGACCGATTTTGTCTCAAATGGATTTTTCGACAAGGTTTTTAGCGAGGCAACAATGAATCATGCTAACTTAGAATCAAGTCCGATTATGAGTCAGAATCGAAGAACAATTCAACAGTATCCGAGGCTCCTTTGCAATCAACCTCGAATAATGGGGGGCATTCAAGGATTACTTCATAATAGCTGGGTCTCGATAGGTGAAATTTGTAAGGGCCAAACGGTCAAACGAACCGTACCCACATAGGTTGCTCGAGCCTTAGCACAGAATATGACGCATGTGTAATGATTTTTTCGCAAGAATAAAGAGAAGTGTTTTTTCCTTTCCATTATCTCATGTCTTAGAAAAAGTTTCTCTACTTTACAATTCCTTACCTTTATTATATTATGGAAACGAGCTCAAGGGCCAATCATAACCTGAGTTCGGATAATCACCCCCATACTCGGGGACTGATGTCCGAAAAAAAATAGATCGAACTATTGGGCATCGAGGGCGTAAGACCTAATAGGCAGTTCTCCAATCTCTAAAGGCCACATCCACCCCACTCGGGGATTATTATCTCGGGCAAGCCCGAACAAAATGGGAAAACGAGCCCAACGGGCAGATCCTGTACTAAAGGCTACGATCGAATTAACACGGCTCGGAGACGTCCGAATTCCGTAACAAAATAGGCCTTCAAATTCTTTCATAACCAGTTTTAAAAAGTGTCATGCCCCAAACCTTGGGAGGCGTGACTGGCACCCGGTACCGCACTGGCTCAAGTGAACCACTCTGTAACTCATTCATTCATTTTGTAACTATCATGGGCCAACATGGCCACAACTTGTATGTACAATTGTAAGTAGGAAAATGTTATAACAATGAACCATTGTTCATGAAACATGAATACATATGGGCCGTCGAGGCCTCTGACATAATTTACAAACTGAACCTCTGTCTACAAAGCCTCTAAGATTAACTGACATCAAATGGGGCAGGGTACCGGCCTACCCATAAGTATGTAGTAAAACTCTGACACAATGACTCATAGACTTGGCTGCACTCCGAATGAGGTAAAGTCTTAACAATCCTTCGCTGATGTATTGGTAAAAAAGAGTTTCACACGTAAGCCAACTTTTGACAACTCAGCCAGTTATGTGGACACAAGAGAACGCGACAGCTGGATGTGATTCTTTGAAGAGGTACGGAACAAAGAGGCACGATTCAATAAACCCTCAAGCTTATCAACCACGGGAAACTCAAATGATCAAACATGGAAGAGACACGGTCAGAATGAATCTGGACAAAGCTACAGGCGGATTCAAGAACCCATAATTGATTACTCGTACGTTATGTAACCGTACCCCAATTACCGTTATCCTTTTTAATGCCTAATTAATGTCATAATTAGTCATTAATGGGCAACCATAGCAAGAGTTGTACGTTATATCAAGGAATCTCCAATATAAGGGAGGGGAATACAACTTGTAAAAGCATCTGATTCTCGAATACAATCTACTTTGCTTTTCTATATTGCTGCAATATTGTCTATTATTCATTTTCTCTCAATTTCTTTGATTGCCAGTAACCCGCTTTCATCCTAGAAGTAGCTTTAGTCGAAGGATCTAATTCTTTGGTTAAAAAAACTGGTTCCGTTACCGGGAATCTGATAATCTTTGTTTGCTTTTCAAGTGATATCCTCTGAACTATGTCGAACTCCAACGACAACAACCAGCAAAGGAATGGAACCCCAGTTCCACCACCTTCAGGAACCCCATGTGGTTCAAGGGAACAATCCCCAGAAAGATCCAATAACAACAATGGTGATAATGATCAAACGGTGGAACAAGATCATGTAAAGAAAATGATTGCAGAGTATGTGAGCCAAGCTTTGCAAGAATTTGCGAGGGGATTACCGACAGCGTTACCTATACCACTGACGTCGCCCCCCAATAATACCATCACCATGGAAAATCCTCAATCTGGGTTGGCAAACTCAGGAAGAGGAGATACTCCTAATGAATCTCTCGAAGCGAGACCAGGTATATCTAATAACTCTGAATTACAAAATTTACTGCTAACCATGCAGAAACAGAAGAAGGAGTAGAACGATCGCATCGAACAAATTCCTGGAGTACCACCTATCATCAAAGGCATTGATGTTGATAGATATTCTCAACAACCTTGGAAGCCAAGTGCGGCACCCTTGCCTATACCCAAGAAGTTTAAAATGCCTGACGTTCCCAAATATGATGGAACAACTGACCCACGTGATCATGTGACTGCTTTCACTACTGGAGTAAAAGGCAACGACTTAACAAAATAAGAGATTGAATCAGTCTTTGTCAAAAAATTCGGGGAAACACTTACCAAAGGAGCCCTAACCTGGTATTCTCTTCTCCCTAGAAATTGTATTGACTCTTTTGCTGAGCTTGCAGATTCATTTATAAAAGCACACTCTGGTGCACAAAAAGTTGAGAAAAGAATGGAAGACATATTCAAAATAAAACAAGGAGACACGGAACTACTCCGTGAGTTTGTAGACAGGTTTCAACGAGAAAGAATGCAATTACCCAGGGTGCCTGATAATTGGGCAGCCATGGCATTTGCAAGCAACCTAAACGATAAGAGTTCAGAAGCCACGAGACGACTTAAGGAAAGTTTAAGAGAATTCCCTGCTACAACATGGAACAATGTATATAACAAGTATAGTACTAAACTCAAAATAGAGGAAGATATCATTGCTCGTTCAAGAAATGAAGATCATTCCAAATCCAGACGCCTTGAATCGGATAGAAGATCAGGTAAAAATAGGTACGATCCTTACTTAGGACCCTCGGGACGTGATATTCATGNATCCAAATAGAAGGAACCCAGATCACTGGTGTGAATTCCATAACGATCATGGGCACAAAACTGCAGATTGCAGATTTTTACAAGGTGAAGTAGAAAATTAATTAAACAGGGCTACTTAACAGAATTGTTTAGTGATAAAGGTAAACAGGCATATATGAGGAACATGCAGGAGCCCCCAAAGCCTCCTTCTCCAAAACGAACCATCAAAGTGATACACGGAGGTGAAGAAGTAAACGAAGTGGTCTGCAAAACAACCACAAAGTTCAAAATTACATATGGAAAATGGGTTCATGAAAATATGGAAGAGGACGATATATTCTTCGATGATGCAGCTATCGGCGGATTAATGCTTCCTCACAACGATGCTCTGGTAATATATTTACTTATTCATGACACTAACGTAAAAATAGTGTTGATTGATCCAGGCAGTTCAGTCAATATCATTTTGCTAAGAGTCGTGGAAGAAATGTTACTGGGAATCAAGTAATCCCAAGGGCACGAGCCATATCAGGGTTTGATAACTCTACGGTTATAACAAAAGGAGAAATTGAGCTTAGAACTTATGCTGAGGGGGTGATTAAAAGTACCAGGTTCCAAGTCATCAATACTAACATGGCTTAACGTAATAGTGGGAAGGCCATGGATCCACGACATGAAAGAAATACCCTCCACCTTGCATCAAGTAATTAAATTCCCCTCTAAATGGAGGATTCAGCAAATTAGAGGCGACCAACAGACCACAAAAAATATAAACTCTATGGTACACTACAACAAGAAAATAGAGGTAGAAGAATCACGAGATAAGGGAATCCCCCAAGCGGGTAACACCGCCCAAACAGGCATGGAAGAAATTACTACCCAAATAGGTATGGAAGGTATTATTGTTGAAACAGGTACGAAAGAAAATACTTACGAGAAGGTGAATCAAGTTACCACGGAAGGTGCATTAGACCACACGGATGTAGATTCCAGACCGGACATCATTCATGAACCGGAGGAAGACGAGCACATCAAAACAACGACGGAAGAGCTCGAAGTTGTTCCATTGTCTGAACAAAAGCCTGAACAGAAAGTGTATATAGGCACGAGGCTGGGCCTCGATCGAAGAGAAGAAAAGAAAGCAAGGACCATTCAAGAACCAAGTGATCGACGAAGAGGTACAGAAACTCTTGAAGATTGGTTTGATACTAGAGGTAACGTACCCTAACTGGATAGCAAACACCGTGATAGTACCTAAAAAGAATGGAAAATGGAGAGTATGCATAGATTATACTGACCTAAATAAAGCATGCCCCAAAGATTCATTCCTATTTCCACATATAGATCAAATGATTGATGCCACAACATGTCATGAATTATTAAGCTTCTTAGATGCATATTCTGGTTATAATCAGATTAAAATAGATCCCTGATGAGGAAAAAACTTCCTTCATTACAAACAGGGGGACTTACTGTTATAAAGTTATGCCTTTTGGCTTGAAAAATGCTAGATCTACCTATCAAAGTNCTCAAATTAAAGTTATAGAAGAAATACCTGATGTTTTAACAAATAAAAAGGAAGTTCAAAGATTAACAGGGAGAATAGCATCTTTGGGAAGATTTATTTCTAATTCTTCTGAAAAAAGTTTTAAATTTTTCTCAGTTCTCAAAAAGCAGAATCAGTTCGAATGGACTGAATAATGTCAACAACCCTCAAGAATCTGAAGATTTATTTATCGAAACCACCGCTGCTTTCAAAGCCAAAAGAAGGGGAAAGATTGTACATCTACCTGGCTGTTTCAGAAATTACTGTAAGTGCAGTACTGGTAAGAGGGGAAAAAGGTAAGCAATCACCTATCTATTATGTAAGTAAAACTTTGCTAGATGATGAGACTAGATATCCACATCGGGAAAAGTTAACCTTAGCTTTAATAATGGCATCTAGAAAATTACGACCATATTTTCAATGCCACCCAATCAGCGTTGTGACTTCATATCCTTTAAGAAATATTCTGCATAAACAGGAATTGTCAGGAAGATTAGCTAAGTAGGCCATAGAATTAAGTGAGCATGAAATAATCTATCAGCCTAGGACTGCAATTAAGTCTCAAATACTAGCTGATTTTGTTGCTGACTTTAGTAATAGCATTGTCCCTGGAGTAGAAAAAGAGTTACAACTTTTTAACGGTGCTAATCCAGGCATATGGACCCTATTCACCGATGGTTCCTCAAATATAAAAGGTGCCGACTTAGGCATAGTCTTAATATCACCCGCGGGTGAAAAGACACGATAAGCTATCAAGTGCTATCCTATAACTAACAATGAAGCAGAGTACGAAGCTGTTATTGCAGGGCTTGAACTCGCACGGGAGCTCTCAATCGAGCAAATTATGATCAATAGTGACTCCCAACTGGTAGTAAATCTGATACAGGGGACTTACATCGCTCGAGAGACTCGAATGTAACAATATCTTAAAAAAGCACGAGAGCTCGTGAGACAATTCAAAACATGGAAGGTAATGTAAATACCTAGAGAGGAAAATGCAGAAGCAAATGCATTAGCTAACCTCGCAGCAGTCACGAAAGTAACAAACAAAGACAATGCAATTGTCGTCCAACTATTTCATTCGATGATCGACCAGGATCGGAATGAGGTAACTTTCAACAACTTAACCTGGGCTTGGAGAAACGAAATTCTTAATTTTTTGCAGAATGGCACCATACCTGAAGACAGGAAAGCAGCTCAAGCACTTCACCGCAAAGCTGCACGGTACTGCCTTATTCGCAACTCGCTTTATCGCAAGATGTTCGGAAGACCCCTAGCTAAAAATGCCTCGGACCTAACCAAACGGAATTTGTGATGAAAGAAGTTCACGAAGGACACTGTGGAAATCACCCATGGACGAGATCCTTAGTGAAAACCCTAATCAGAGCTGGATACTATTGACCTAAGATGGAAGAAGAAGCCGAGAACTTCGTATACAAATGTGACAGGTGCCAAAGGTTTGCCAATAACATGCATCGACTAGCGGAATTATTGCATCCAATAATATCTCCATGTCCTTTCATGAAATGGGGTATGGACATAGTGAGACCTCTTCCCACAGCTAAAAGACAGGTACGATTTTTACTCATGCTAACCGACTATTTTACAAAATGGGTAGAGGCAGAAGCGTTAAAACAAGTGCGAGAAAAGGAAGTTAAAATCTTCCTATGGCGAAACATAATATGCCGCTTTGGAATACCAAATGAGATCGTGTGCGATAACGGCCTACAATTCATAGGCTCGCAAATCACAGAATTCTTTGAAAGCTGGCAAATCAAACGGATCACTTCAACACCATACCACCCCGTGGCTAATGGTCAAGCTGAGTCAACGAATAAGGTCATCATCAACAATCTAAAGAAGCGGCTGGATAAAGCCAAAGGAAACTGGCCTGATGAGTTACCAGCGGTATTATGGGCATACAGAACAACTTCAAAAATAGCCACGGGAGAAACCCCGTTCGCACTTGTTTATGGCTCAGAAGCCTTAATACCTGTGGAGATTGGCGAACCAAACATAAAGTTCTCAACAGCCATAGAGGGAGAAAACGACAATGAATTGAGGAACAATCTGGACATGCTCGAACCACGGAGAAAAGCATAACTGATACGGATGGCAGCTCAGAAACAAATCATAGAGCGTTATTACAACCGTAAAGCTCATCTCAGGTACTTCAAGATTGGGGACTTCGTCCTCAAAAAAGTCTTTCAATCAACGAAAGAAGCAGGTGCAGGAAAGCTAAATCCAAACTGGGAAGGACCTTACAAAATCCGAGGCATAGCTGGGAAAGGCGCCTATGAGTTGGAAGCTATGGACGATAGAGTTCTACCAACAAGCTGGAATGCTATCCACCTAAAGAAGTATTACTTCTAAGGAAAGAATAAACCCCCGTCAGGTATCACACGTTCAATTTTATTTTGAACATTTAAAAATTTTACTAACTTTTTTAGATGATAGGCATAAAGATAACCCATTACCAGATGATGATTTAGACCTTCAAAGATGCGAGGAAATAACACAATTCCCGGTCTAGGGTTACACTTTCTGATGGACGTTTTAAAGGGTTAAGCAGTCATCATCTAAAAAACTATTTACCTTCGAGTCCGGAATATTTTTCCTTTTTAGGAAAAGGACCACAAGGAAAGAATAATCAAGTGCTCGAGATTTCATTCTTCAAAGCTCAAACACTTGGGGGAATATACAGTATGGAAGGCTAAGACGAAGCAAAAAAGACTATCATAAAGTCAAAATCTCGAGCCTGAAGACCCATCTACCCAATGAGACAAGTGATATAAGCAGAAACGAAAGAGATCAAAAGAGTCATCCAAATACAAAGCCTAATGCAGAAAACCAAAACCTTCGAACATGTTCAGGTTGAAAGGCAAAATATTAGTCACGAGAAAGAAATGTACATCTTTATACTTATTCAAAGTTGTTGTAATAAAAACAGTTAGGGGTAAAAGATCATCATCAGTGTACTCATTCAAAAAACTGTTATCAAATAAAACAGTTATGGATGAAAGATCTAAATCCTTGTATTTGTTCAGAAAACTGTTATCAAATAAAAACAGTTACGAATAAGAAAATATTTCCCTCATACTTATTAGAAAACTTTTTCCAATGAAAACAGTTGCGGGTAAAAATCCCAATCTTTATAAAAACTGTTACTAGTGAAAAATAAGTTGTTCCCTTGTATTAATATCGAAAAACTGTAACCTATGAAAAACAGTTACGAAATACAAGAGTATATCAAATCT
>ML384489.1:64292-148936 GCA_005239525.1 Nicotiana knightiana | reverse complement strand
TCTCACCATCAGGTGAAGAGAGGTTATGACCTTGTTGAGCCTTCTCCATGGCTTCCTTAGTTTTAGCTATTTCAGCACTAAGGTCGAAACCCTCTTGACTCATTTCCGTTAATGTGTCAAGGCGAGAATTCATATACGCCCAGCTCACATCAACAACAGCCACCTCTTAAAGATATTCATAATCCTTGCCCATACTTGATGCTCAGCTCTCAATCCGTCCTTCTCCGCTTCAGCAGCTTCATGGGCGGCCCTTAACGGTACAATCGACTCCTCCAGAGTTTGAACTTTATATAAAGCCTTACGAAGGTCCTCTTGAGTACGAGTGAGTGATTTCACGAGCTCGCCTGAGTATTCCTCCTTCTTCCCCAATAAGTTTTTCAAGTCTCTAATCTCCTCTGAGGCGCGGGACAACTGCTCAGCAAATGACGACTCTAGAACACTCTTGTCTTTATCAGCCTGATTGGAAGAAGCCTTCTCTACTGCCAGTTCTGCTGCCATGAGCCTCATCTGCCGCTTCAAGGTACTCCTTTCCTCTTCTAAGGCATCCATGTCAATCCTTAGGCTATCATACTGTGCTTTCTAATTATCAGCATCGGCCTGCAAATATTTCGTCTCCTGATCCGTATGTGAGATCCTCTTCATAAGCTCCATGCCTATAAGATTAATCTACAAAAAATAAACCAATCAAATGTGGTAAATTTCATATACGAAAATGAAAGAGGATAACCTGCATCATACCTTCAAAGAGGTATGCACAACTTCATTGGCCCATGTAAGAGCACTATGGCTGGCTAGCTTGGCTTTCTCAGTGGGACCTATCAAAGGCTTGAGCCACACTTCGGGCTCACCCATTTTCTTGAAAAGATTCCCCTCAGCTGGAACCTCTATTACCACCTGCCGCATCTCTCTGCTGGAAGACCCTACTTCCCTAACGGAAGGCATGGAAGCAGGCAGAGATGAAACAACAATAGGCACAGAGGGTTGATGAGCAGGAGAAGCCACGGGCAAAGCAGCAGGCATAGAGGGTTGACGAGTTGAGGAAGCTACAGGCAAAGAAACAACAAAAGTTGAAATAGCCAAAGGAGCAGATGAGGCAGCTTCTCTTAAAGAAGCAGGAAAGACAACAACCAAAGGGACATCGTCAGGAGCAAGGTCAAAACCTTCATGGAACAGGCAATCCATAGACTTATGAATGGGGGAATGTGAAACATCTTCAAGGGTAGAGGGCTCAGCCACAGACACGGAAGGCAAGGTCATGGGTGTAAACTCATCATCTGAAACCACCCGCCTTCTCCGTGTCCTGTGTACTAAAGCACCTTCTTCTTCTTCTTCTTCTTCTTCTTCTTATTCTTCTTCTTCTTCTTCTTCTACGGAACGAGACTCACCAATATTCCTCTTCGAGGAAGATGAACCAACAATAATCTCTTGGGCCTGATCCAAAGACATCTTCGGGATAAATGAAGCAGACACCCCATGAGCAGAGAACCCTATCAAAAGGGAAAAAGTTAAGCGACAAAGAAGAAGAGACTCGAGTAAGGAAAGAAGCAAGAACAAAAGCTTCACTTACCGTGGATCTTTACATGCCAACCATACCTCCCAGCGAGGTACTTCCAAGTCTCTCTTCTAAAGGAGCAACGAACAATAATTTTTCTACCCAATCACGGATACCGGAGACATTCTCAACAGTATCCATGATTGCTGAGAGAAGAAGAAACAGATACGGTGTTAGTAAAACATCTCAAGTCAGAACGAGGAAAACTAAATAGATGTGAGTTAAAGCATACTCACGTACGCGATTGCACTTCTCAGGGAAGGGAAGATTTTCTTCACCCACTAAACCAACAGTGGGTATAGCAACATACCGGAGGTACCAACCCCTATCCTTATCATCTCCAGGGGTTACCAACACTCTTTTTCTCCTAGCAGTCAGAGTAAAAACCCCTTCACGAAACAAGGTAGGAGAGTAGAGATGAATAAGATGGTTGAAAGTAAAAGGAACCGAGGCTAAAGAAGCTAAACTCCTAAGACATGCGACAACTCGCCACACAAGCGGACCAACTTGTCCTAAGAAGATATTGAAAAAATGGCAGAATTCAATTATGACTGGGTCAATGGGAGGTCTAAATCCTAGAGTATAAGGGTACGTATAAACAAAAGAATATCCCGTCTTGTAAGACGTTATTCTTTGATTACTATTCGGAATGTAGACAGGGAAATCAGGCCTCCAAAAACACTCCCTACGAACAAGGGAAATCTGACCCTCAGTTATAAGGGTTGGATAACTTTCAACACTCTCAAGGGAAGAAGATTGGTCTATAAGAACTTGATATCTCTAGCAAAGACAAACTCAGCAGGGACAATTTCATCAACTTCAGGTTCACGAAGGAGTTTACCTATACCTCTAGACAAAGACCGAGAAGCCCTAAACCTCGAAGAAACTAGAGACCTAGCGGAAGGAGAGGGAACTATCTGAGAAGAAGAGGAGCCTCTCGAAGGAGTGGATCCTAGACTCCTAAGTCTACCACCCCTCCGACTCCTAGTCGGAGCAGAAGATGGCGTTAAATTTTCAATATCTATTACTCTCTGAGGTTGATTTGAAGAAGACATGTTTACAAAGGCAAGAAAAAAGTTCTTTACAAAAGACAAAGTTAGAAAGTGTTTCGTGGAAGCAAAGAAAAGAAGAAAGGTATTTATACTTGAGGACAACCGTCAAACATGGAAAAAAAGAAAAATAATGATGAAAATTCATAATTGAAGGTGTCACTTTGGGATTGACACGGCCGCAAAAAGCCCTAAAAGGTGCCGAGTAAATGCAGAACCAATCCGAGAAGGACACGAGGTATGAGCATTAAATGGAAGTGACAAACGACGCCTATGGTTCAGAGAAGGATACAATGTTTCGAGGTAAAGCGGCGGTGAAATATTCCCGCCATAAATAAGTATCCACTAACCAAATATTAATCGATAAATATATGGTAAGTGGGGGGACTATATGTATTGGTATAAAAGAGTTTCACACGTAAGCCAACTTTTGACAACTCAGTCAGTTATGTGGACACAGGAGAACGCGACAGCTGAATGTGATTCTTTGAAGAGGTACGGAACAAAGAGGCACGATTCAATAAACCCTCGAGCTTATCAGCCATGGAAAACTCAACTGATCAAAACAGGGAAGAGACACGGTCAGAATGAATCTGGGCAAAGCTACGGGCAGATTCAAGAACCCACAATTGATTACTCATACGTTATGTAACCGTACCCCAATTACCGTTATCCTTTGTAACGCCTCATTAATGTCATAATTAGTCATTAATGTGCAACCATAGCAAGAGTTGTACGTTATATCAAAGAATCTCCTATATAAGGGAGGGGAATACAGCTTGTAAAGGAATCTGATTCTCGAATACAATCTACTTTGCTTTTCTATATTGCTGCAATATTGTCTATTATTCATTTTCTCTCGATTTATTTGATTGTCAGTAACCGCGTTCATCCTAGAAGTAGCTTTAGTCAAATGATCTAATTCTTTGGTTAAACAGCTGAATGTCAATGTCGTCTACTATGAGGGCTCGTCAAACTGATTATCTATACCTGCAGGCATGAATGCAGTGTCCCCAACAAAAGGACGTCAATACGAATAATGTACTGAGTATGTAAGGCGTGTAAATAAATATATAAAGAGCATGGAAGAAACATGGTGTAAAGGACTCAACCTGTAAGTTTGAATAGCTCTGTCAATCATGAAATATTTATAATGTCATGCACATACGTATAAATGTCATATGATGCATAGGTCTGTACGTACATAAAATCATCAGCCTCTGAGGGCATCCCATCATATCATCTCGGCCAATGCGGGCAAATCATCAACGTATACCAGCTGATCAGGTGGTGGGGCGTATATAACGCCATAACCTTTTCCCATATCCCATATACATATATTATACATATATACGCGTATATAATGCCGTCTGGTCATGGGTCTTTGTACATGTATAAATGAATGCAATGCATGAGAAGTACGTCAATAAAATCTCTTGGAACGTCATACGACCATTATATCTCTGATTACATCATGAAACAAACTTTATCAACTTACATATTTTCTGAGACCCATGAACATACGATAGAATTAAAGACTTATGGGAAAACAAGAATATACGCATCTCTGAAATTTTTACGAATAGAGTAATATATGGAAGTTGTGCATTTACTCGTGTCATTTATGTCGTATAGATCATGCCGTAAAGAAAGAAGGGAGTGCCTTAACAAACCTGGAGTAGGAGAAAATTCATATAATATTTCTTGAAAAATATTGCACCGTACTCCTTTAGAACCACAAATTATTTACGTTGAACCGTTGAAGACTTACGTTTCTACAGGCCTTAAGCACGTTACTTAATGTATGAAATCTGATTTGGAGGGTTTCTTTTGAGAAAGAAAGTTGAAGTGTTATAGAATGGCTCACGTCCATGAATGAAATCATAAAGTTATGTAACCTTGGAATGAAATATTAGAGTTCTCAAGAAATGAAATCCTTGGAATCCGAAAGGATATGTAACCTTATGACACCTAATCAAGGAATGACCCTTAGTCACTTCTTTATAATGTGACTAGCTGCCGCGTTTTCGGGTGGAAATTATTAATCTTTATCCACTTATTAGTTAATTAGGTAATGTCCTGTTATTCGGTAATTAACCAATTACCCGTATAATTAAAAATTATCTCAAATTACTTAAAATTCTATTTATTTTTAATACACTTTATACACCTTACTATAATATACTTTACTATCTTAATCATGTGGTACCATATAAAATTAATACATATATTATTGTTTTATTAAAATATCCATGTAAAAAAATGAACATACTTTCTCAAGTTATAATTTTCCTAATCTCATAAAAAGAGTACAAATTTTCGTACGCTTAATTCTTAAAATGATAAAAAGGTAACCTTCTTTTCATGTGAGAAAATAATTTCTATCTTTACAATAAATAAAATCTCATAAACTTTCTCATATTATGTGTATATTGAAAGTAGTAATATTAATAAATAAATTAAATCATACTTTTCAAACTTTTTATAAAAATGTTCCACTAAAAATATCATATCAAATGTATATAACGGTATCAATATTATTAAACTTACATGATCTTACAATAACAATGTCTTAAACCCTCTATGGTTCCTAATAGACATAATCCCTTTCGTACTCTTGTGGATTTACTACGACACATCCTAATGCTAAAGTACATATGTAACATCCTTCCCCCTTTTAGAACATTTGTCCTCGAATATTAACTCTTAGAGATTTACAAAATTTTCACTAGAGTCTCATGTGTAAATTAGACTAAAACCCAAATTATATCTGAAGTCTCAAGTATTCACAAACCTTTTGTAGTTGAGTATCTCGTATCTTCTTCTTCTTCACCTTTACCTCACTTACCTTTCAATATCACATCGTATCTTCTGTTTCTTTAATAAACTCTTCCACTTTACGTCTTAAAGCTCTACTGTGATAGCACCTCTAGTGCATACATAATTTGGTGGAAACATTATACTGACTTCTTACGACTTAGATCTATGGCACGATTTGGAAACAAAAGAAGGGTGACATTTCCTAAATGCCCTATAGCCTCTCAATTATAAATGTGGCGCGCAACACACCCAGAAGTGAGACTCTACTAGGCACGACTTTGTAGACTCCCTAGGACATGAACCGCTCTGATACCACTTTGTCACGCCCTAGACCTGGGGAGGAGTGACAAGTACCTGGTGCTGCACTGACCCGAACGAACCACTCTGTAACTCATTCATTCCGTTTGTAACTATCATTGGGCAACATGGCCACAAATCGTACTGTACAATTGTAAGTGGGAAAATGTTATATCAATGAACCATCATTCGTAAACCATGAATACATATGGGCCGTCAAAGGCCTCTGACATACTGTACAAACTGAACCTCTGTCTACGAAGCCTCTAAGATTAATTGAATTCAAATGGGTTATGGTACCGGCCTGCCCATAAGTCTATTGTAAAACTCTGACACGATGACTCATAGACTTGGCTGCACTTCGAATGAGGTGGAGTCTTACCGATCATTCACTGAATGCCAATCTCGTCTACTATGAGGGCTCGTCAAACTGATTATCCATACCTGCAGGCATGAATGCAGCGCCCCCAATAAAAGGATATCAGTACGAATAATGTACTGAGTATGTAAGGCGTGTAGATAAATATGTAAAGAGAATGGAAGAAACATGGAGTAAAAGACTCAACCTGTAAGTCTGAATAGCTCTGTAAATCATGAAATATGTATAATATCATGCACATGCGTATAAATTTCATATGATGCATAGGTCCGTACGTACATAACATCATCAGCCTTTGAGGCATCCCATCATATCATCTCGGCCACTGTGGGAAAATCATCAACGTATACCAGCTGATCAGGTGGTGATACGTATATAACGCTATAACCTTTTCCCATATCCCATATACATATATTATACATATATACGCGTATATAACGCCGTCTGGTCATGGGTCATTGTACTTGTATAAATGAATGCATGCATCAGAAGTACGTCAACAAAATCTCTCGGAACATTATACGACCATTATATCTCTAATTACATCATGAAACAAACTTTATCAACTTACGTATTTTCTGAGACCCTTGAATAGACGATATAATTAAAGACTTATGGAAAAACAGGAATATACGCATCTTTAACATTTCTACGAATAGAGTAATTTATGGAACTTGTGCATTTGCTCGTTTTGTTTGTGTCGTATAGATCATCCAAAAAAGAAAGAAGGGATAACCTTAACATACCTGGAGTAGGAAAAAATTCGTATAATATTTCTTGAAAAATATTGCACCGTATTCCTTTAGAACCGCAAAAGTTTTATGTTGAATCGTTGAAGACTTACGTTGCTACATGCCTTAACCATGTTACTTAATGTATGAAATCTGATTTGGAGAGTTTCTTTTGAGAATGGAAAGTTGAAGTGTTATAGAATGGCTCACGTTCAGGAATGAAATCATAAAGTTATGTAACCTTGGAATGAAATATTAAAGTTCTCAAAAAATAAAATAAAATCCTTGGAATTGGAAAGGATATGTAACCTTATGACACCTAATCAAGGAATGACCCTTGGTAAGTTCTTTATAATGTGGCTAGCTGCCACGTTTTGGGGTGGAAATTATTAATTTTTATCCACTTATTAGTTAATTAGGTAATGTCCCGTTATTCGGTAATTAATCAACTATCCGTATAATTAAAAATTGTCTCAAATTATTTAAAATTCTACTAATTTTAATACACTTTATACACCTTACTATAATATACTTTACTATCGTGGTCTTGTGATATCATATAAAATTAATATATACATTATTATTTTATTAAAATATCAATGTAAAAAAATGCACATATTTTCTAAACTTATAGTTTTCCTAATCTCATAAAAAGAGTACAAATTTTCGTACGCTTAATTTTTAAAATGGTTAAAAGGTAACCTTCTTTTTATGTGATAAAATAATTTCTATCTTTACAATAAAAAAAATCTCGTAAACTTTCTCATATTATGTGTATAATTGAAAGTAGTAATATTAATAAATATATAAAATCATACTTTTCAATCTTTTTATAAAAATGCTCAACTCAAAATACTTATCAAATGTATATGACGGTATCAATATTATTAAACTTACAGAGTCTTACAATAACAATGTCTTAAACCCTCTATGGTTCCTAATAGACATAATCCCTTTCGTACTCTTGTAGATTAACTACGACACATGCTAATGCTAAGGTACGGATGTAACATCCTCCCCCCTTTAGAACATTCGGCCTTGAATGTTAACTCCTAGAGATTTACAAAATTTTCACTAGAGTCTCATGTGTAAATTAGACTAAAACTCAAACTATATCTGAAGTCTCAACTATTCACAACTTTTTGTTGTTGCGTATCTCGTATCTTCTTCACCTTTACCTCACTTACCTTTCAGTCTCGCAACGTATCTTTTGTTTCTTTCATAAACTCCCTTCCACATTACGTCTTAAAGCTCTACTGTGATAGCACCTCTAGTGCATACATAATTCGGTGGAAACTGTATACTGACTTCTTACGACTTAGCTTTATGGAACGATCTGGAAACAAAAAGAAGGGTGACATTTCCTAAATTCCCTATAGCCTCTCAATTATAAATGTGGCGCGCAACACACCCATAAGTGAGACTTTACTAGGCACGATTTTGTAGACTCCTTAAGACACGACCCGCTCTGATACCACTTTGTCACATCCCAAAAATGGGGAGTCATGACTAGAACCCGGTGCCGCACTGGCCCGAGTGAACCACTCTGTAACTCATTCATTCCTTTTGTAACTATCATGGGGAAACATTGACACAACTCATACTGTACAATTGTAAGTGGGCAAATGTTATAACAATGAACCATCGTTCATAAAACATTAAAAAATATGGGCCGTCAAGGCCTCTGACATACTGTACAAACTGAACCTCTATCTACAAAGCCTCTAAGATTAACAGATATCAAATGAGACAAGGTACCGACCTACACATAAGTTTGTAGTAAAGGTTTGAAACGATGGCTCATAGACTCGACTGCGCTTCGAATGAGGTGGAGTCTTACTGATCCTTCGCTGAATGCCAATCTCGTCTACTATGAGGGCTCGTCAAACTAATTATCTATACCTGCAGGCATGAATGCAGCGCCCCCAACAAAAGAACGTCAGTACGAATAATGTACTGAGTATATAAGGCGTGTAGATAAATATATAAAGAGCATGGGAGAAACATGGAGTAAAGGACTCAACTTGTAAGTCTGAATAACTCTGTAAATCATGAAATATTTAAAATATCATGCACATGCGTATAAATGTCATATGATGCATAGGTCTGTACGTACATAACCTCATCAGCCTCTGAGGGTATCCCATCATATCATCTCGGCCATTATGGGAAAATCATCAACGCATACTAGCTGATCAGGTGGTGGTGCGTATATAACGGCATAACCTTTTCCCATATCCCATATACATATATTATACCTATATACGCATATATAACGCCATCTGGTCATGGGTCATTGTACATGTATAAATGAATGCAATGCATGAGAAGTACATCAATAAACTCTCTCGGAACGTCATACGACCATTATATCTATGATTACATCATGAAACAAACTTTATCAACTTACATATTTTCTAAGACCCATGAATAGACGATAGAATTAAAGACGTATGGGAAAACAAGAATATATGCATCTCTAGCATTTCTACGAATAGAGTAATTTATGGAAGTTGTGCGTTTGCTCGTTTCGTTTGTGTCATATAGATCATGCCAAAAAGAAAGAAGAGATAACCTTAACATACTTGAAGTAGGAGAAAATTCGTACAATATTTCTTGAAAAAGATTGCACCGTACTCCTTTAGAACCGCAAAATTTTTATGTTGAACCGTTGAAGACTTACGTTGCTACAGGCCTTAACCACGTTACTTAATGTATGAAATCTGATTTGGAGAGTTTCTTTTGAGAATGGAAAGTTGAAGTGCTATAGAATGGCTCACATTCAGGAATGAAATCAGAAAGTTATGTAACTTTGGAATGAAATATTAAAGTTCTCAAAAAATGAAATCCTTGGAACTGGAAGGGATATGTAACCTTATGACATCTAATCAAGGAATGACCCTTAGTCAGTTTTTTTATAATGTGGCTAGTTGCCACGTTTTGGGTGGAAATTTTTAATCTTTATCAATTTATTAATTAATTATGTAATGTCTCGTTACCCGGTAATTAACCAATTACCCCCATATTTAATAATTATCTTAAATTACTTAAAATTTTACTTATTTTTAATACACTTTCTAGTCCTTACTATTATATACTTTATTATGGTAGTCATGTGGTAGCATATACAATTAATAAATACATTATTATTTTCTTTAAATATTCATGTAAAAAAATGCACATATTTTTTCAACTTATAATTTTCCTAATCTCATAAAAAGAGTACAAATTTTCGTACGCTTAATTTTTAAAATGATAAAAAAGTAACCTTCTTTTCACGTGAGAAAATAATTTCTATCTTTACAATAAATAAAATCTCGTAAATTTTCTCATATTATGTGTATAATTGAAAGTAGTAATATTAATAAATATGCAAAATCATACTTTTAGAACTTTTTATAAAAATGTTCCACTCAAAATACCATATGAAATGTATATAGCGGTATTAATATTATTAAACTTACAGAGTCTCACAATAACAATGTCTTAAACCCTCTATGGTTCCTAATAGACATAATCCCTTTCATACTCCTGTGGATTTACTACGACACATCCTAATGCTAAGGTACGAATGTAACATCCTCCCCCCCTTTAGAACATTCGTCCTCGAATGTTACATCTTAGAGATTTATAAAATTTTCACTAGAGTCTCATGTGTAAATTAGACTAAAACCCAAACTATATCTGAAGTCTCAACTATTCACAACCTTTTGTAGTTGAGTATCTCGTATCTTCTTCACCTTTACCTCACTTACCTTTCAATCTCGTATCGTATCTTCTGTTTCTTTAATAAACTCCCTTCCACATTACGTCTTAAAGCTCTACTGTGATATCATCTCTAGTGCATACATAATTCGGTGGAAACTTTATACTGACTTCTTACGACTTAGCTCTATGGCACGATTAGGAAACAAAAGAAGGGTGACATTTCCTAAATGCCCTCTAGCCTCTAAATTATAAATGTGGCGCGCAACACATCCATAAGTTAGACTCTACTAGGCACGGCTTTGTATACTCCTTAGGACACGACCCGCTCTAATATCACTTTGTCACGCCCCAAACCTGGGGAGGCGTGATTAGCACCCGATGCTGCACTGGCCCGAGCGAACCACTCTGTAACTTATTCATTCCTTTTGTAACTATCATGGGCCAACATGGCCACAACTCGTAATGTACAATTGTTAGTGGGAAAATGTTATATCAATGAACCATCGTTCATAAAACATGAATACATATGGGACATCAAGGCCTTTGACATACTGTACAAACTGAACCTCTGTCTGCGAAGCCTCTAAGATTAACTGAATTCAAATGGGATATGGCACTGGCCTACCCATAAGTCTGTAGTAAAACTCTGACACGATGACTCATAGACTTGGCTGAACTTCGAATGAGGTGGAGTCTTACCGATCATTCACTAAATGCCAATCTCGTCTACTATGAGGGCTCGTCAAACTGATTATCTATACATGCAGGCATGAATGCAGCGCCCCAAACAAAATGACATCAACACGAATAATGTACTGAGTATGCAAGGCGTGTAGATAAATATATAAAGAGCATGGAAGAAACATGGAGTAAAGGACTCAACCTGTAAGTCTGAATAGCTCTGTAAATCATGAAATATTTATAATGTCATGCACATGCGTATAAATGTCATATGCCTAGGTCTATACGTACATAACATCATCAACCTATGAGGGCATCCCATCATATCATCTCGGCCACTGTGGCCAAATTATCAACGTATACCAGCTGACAGGTGGTGGTGCGTATATAATGCCATAACCTATTCCTATATCCCATATACATATATACGCGTATATAACGCCGTCTGGCCATGGGTCATTGTACATATATAAATGAATGCAATGCATCCGAAGTACATCGATAAAATCTCTTGGAATGTCATACGACCATTATATCTCTGATTACATCATGAAACAAACTTTATCAACTTACGTATTTTCTGAGACCCATGAACAAATGATAGAATTAAAGACTTATGGGAAAACAAGAATATACACATCTCTAGCATTTCTACTAATAGAGTAATTTATGAAAATTGTGTATTTTCTCGTTTCGTTTGTGTCATATAGATCATGCCAAAAAGAAAGAAGAGATAGCCTTAACATACCCGGAGTAGGGAAAAATTCGTATAATATTTCTTGAAAAATATTTCACCGTACTTGTCACGACCCAATTATTCCCTCAATTGGGTATCGTGATGACACCTAGTCTTAAGGACTAGGTAAGCCTAATATTAAATAAACATAAATCATAATATCAAACTTTTAAATGCTTTTTGAAATAACTATCTATGCTATGAACATCTTCCCAAAATCCGGCGAGTACAAGTCATAAATTGTAAGGAATTTACACTAAAATCTCTAATTACCACTATTGAGAATAAATACAACAGTGTATGAACAAAATATAAGAAGGTGACTTAGCCGCGAATGCTGAAGCGGTTTTACCTTGAGTCTCCACTACAGCAACCGCGCTGCTAAGAATCACTTGGTCGGCGATGCGAAAATCTGGAATCTGCACAAAAATATGCAGAAGAGCAGTATGAGCACACCACAGCGGTTCCCAGTAAGTATCAAGACTAACCTCGGTGAAGTAGTGACGAGGACTAGTTAAGACACCCACTGGTCTAATAAAACAAACAAGCATAAATATAGAAAATGACGGAATATGACATCTACATAAAGATTATACAATATAATTAACTACATAACAATGCAATGCGAGAGGAAAAACAACAATAAATCGAAGAAATATCATAATATTACACAGAAGGATGGACGGGAACACAACCGAAAAATCGAAACCCACAATACTGTGATGACCCAAAAGGTCATCCCGTATATTTCTAGCTAATTCTGTGTTTTGAGGTTGTGAAAACCTCCTTCTACCTCACATCGATTTGCGTGCACAACCCAGACGTGTAGCCGGGAAGCCTATATGTGAAAAACTGATAAAAATGATAATTTTGTATTAGAAATTGAATAAAATTGACTTCGGCCAACGTTTTTGGTAAACGGACCCGGACCCGTGATTTGACGGTCCCGGAGGGTCCGTAGGAAAATATGGGACTTGGGCGTATGTCCGAAATCGAATTCGAGGTCCCAAGTCCGAGAAATGAATTTTTAAAGAAAATTATTTTCTGAAAAATATAAAGGTTTTTGAAAATGAAATTTGAGGTGAAACTTGTGATATCAGGCCCATATCATGGTTTCGGTGCCTGGTACAGGTTCGATATGACTTATACGTGTTATATGTGAAATTTGGTAAGAAACAGATTTAGTTTGACGTAATTCGGACCTTAAATACAAAACTTAATGTTTATAGAAGATTTGAGGAATTTCATTGATTTTTAGTTTAATTCATCTTTTTAGTGTTGTTTTATGTGGTTTGAAACCTCGAGCGAGTCCGTATTAGGTTCTATGACTTGTGTGTATGGTTGGACGGGGTCCCGGGGGCCTCGGGTATATTTCGGATGCTTAACGGGTGATATTAGAACTTGGAAGAACATCTGAACCATTGCTAGTTCTGGTGTCCCGCACCTGCGATGGACCTTCCGCAGGTGCGGCGAGGAGCTCGCAGGTGCGGACTTGGCCAAATCACCCAGTCCTCACAGGTGCGGTTTGTTTTCTGCAGATGCGGAGCCGCAAATGCGGCCAATTGGCCGTAGGTGCGACCCCAGACCTTTTAGTGGGTTTTCGCACCTGCGATGGTATTTCCGCAGGCGCGGGACCGCACCGGCGCAGGTGCGGGATTCGATGGGCAATTATATCAGATTCGAGGGCTTAAGCCTATTTTCACCATTTTCGAATTTTGGAGCTCGAGAAGGGCGATTTTTGAAAACTTTTGCACCTGGGTAACTTGGGTAAGTGATTTCTAACCTACTTAGATCAATTTCCATGATTCCTAACTTAAATCTGGTCCTTAGAATTCGAATTTGGGGGAAAAAATTGATAAACTTTATATAACAAATTATTGAATTTTGATTGGGTTTTTGACCTCCGATTTGAGAGAATTTTCATATGTTTAGACTCGTGAGTGAATGGGTGTCCGGAAAATATAATTTTTACCCGATTCCGAGACGTGGGCCGGGGGAACTTTTTGGGCAAATTTCCTAATTTTGCGTATTAGCTTCGAACTTATTAGTTATCTTGTTTCCTAGAAATGATATTTACACTATGCAATCGAATTGTCTAGATTTGGGCCAGCCGGAGTTGGATACTCGTGGCAAGAGCGTGGTATTGAGTTGATTAGCACAGTCAAGGTAAGTATCTTGCCTAACCTTGTGTGAGGGAACTACCCATTAGGATTGAGTCTTCTTTGTTGATTGTAGTGCACGTACACGAGGTGGCGAGTGCGTACTCGGACTTATTTGTAAATAGATTGCCTTTTAGCGATTTTAGGTCCTTATGTTCCCCGTGTATGAATTGAAATTGTTATATCTGAATTCCTGATTTCTAGTGTCATCTCTTCCTGCTCGAATTAGAAGTACTTGCCTAGCATTCCATGTTTCTTATTTGATCTTAATTGACTTAAATGAAGACTTTGATTTTCCTACCGTTATACTATATCTTTCTTCATACACTGCCTATGTGACTAAAATTAGTATAATCCCGCCCTATAATTGTCTAACAAGTAATTAGAATATCTATACGTTGGTGTCAAGCATGCCCGTGAGTCGTACATTGTGATTTAAATGATTTTACCTTAAGTACTAAGGTTTAATTGATGACCGCCCATATTGATGGTATTTCTTTGATGCTGCCTATTTACTGAGCATTGTTCAAGCTGAGTTTATTCGGTGAAGCTAATTGTCTATGTGAGATTGGTTATAGCTGATTCCCTTGCCGGGATGATTTGGTTTCTTGGTTTCGAACTTGAATATATAGAATCGTTGCTATATTTTCCTTGTTTTCCCCTCGTTATGCTGCTTTCTCTTTGTGCTTAGCATTCCTTCAGTGGCTACTTCTTATGAGTGAGTTCTTACCATTTTTGTAATTTAAGTCTTTGTATGGATTTGCTTATCGCACTTTGCATTCAGTCTTGTTTGCTTTTGCGCCGGTTGTGGCAATATATGTTGTTTTTGTCGCATTCTGGTTGTTTTTCTCAGTGGCTGCATTGCAAATTTAAATTGGGACTACGGACTGAGATCCGAGAGCTTTCCCCCTGTACGGCATTGCATATTTAAATTGGGACTACAGACCGAGATCCGCCAACTTTTCCCCCGTACTGCATTGCATATTCAAAATTGGGACTACAGACCGAGATCCGGGAGCTTTCCCCCTGTACTGCATTGCATATTTAAATTGGGACTACGGACGGAGATTCGGGAGCTTTCCCCCTGTACTACATCGCATATTTAAATTGGGACTACAGACGAGATTCCGGGAGCTTTCCCCCTATACTGCATTGCATGACAATTTCTGAGTTGCGGACTGAGTTCCGGTGGTTTTATCATTGAGGAGATTTGGATCGAAGGATATATATATATATATTGAAAAAGTATAGCTGAAAAGCAATTATCTCCAGGAAAAGTTATGTCCGAAGGACTTCTATTTCGAAAGTATATTTAAAAAGTATTTGTCTTGCAGAAAAATGATATTTAAAAGAGCAGTATTTGGGAAAGTATATTTGAACACCACGTATTTTGATGATATTTAAAAAAGCAGTATCTGGGAAAGTATATTTGAACACCACGTATTTTGAAGATACTATGTTTTAAAGATGTCTTTTTATAAAAAATATATAAATATACATTCAGAGAAAATATGTTTCAAAGAAGAAATTTCTCTATACCAAAATGATTATATCTTTAAAGCTTTTGAAATAAACTCACAATTTATAGGTTTTCACTCGAAGGTTTGACAAGTTTTATTAAGTTCATTGGCTAAGGCCTGACGTGAATAAATTGATGCAGTGCTGAGTTTTTAGTGTTTTATTGGGTTGTGGTTCCCTACATTTGGTTTGTATTCTTTCCATTCTCTTTGCGTATTTCTATTATGCTGTCCGTTGATCGTAATTATTGAATTTTCTTCCGTATTATTCGATCGCACCATTATTTATATCCAAAAATCTTTAGATAGATATTATGTTTCGGTCATTGGTACATTTATGTCTTTTTACTTATTAGACCAGTGGTGTCTTGACTAGTCCTCATCACTACTTCACCGAGGTTATTCTTGATACTTACTGGGCACCGCCGTGGTGTGCTCATACTACACTTCTGCGCATTGTTGTGTGCAGATCCAGGTTATTGTTGTTGTTAGCTGCATGGATCGTTGATGAGGAGCCTCAAGGTAAACCCACTGCTGCGTTCGCAGGCTTTGGAGTCACATTCATGTTTATCTCAACTGTACTTTTTATTTCTAGACAATTGTATTTAGATTCAGTTGAAAGATGTCGTAGAGCTTATGACTTGTATTTACCGGGTTTTGGGAAAATTTTAAAATGTGTCGAGATTTTTATATCGAGACTGTTATAATTCCTTTATTATTGTTGTTGTTCAGTGGAAATGTTAGGCTTACCTAGTCTCTAAGACTACGTGCCATCACGATACCCAACGAAGGGAAATTTGGACCGTGACAAATACAATAAGAACAAGTAGTAACTCAGCAATGCGATAATCTCCACCTCAGACCTTAGCCAACAACTCCAACAATTTAATAAATTGTTCGAAGGTAATCCCTTCACCCACAAATTTATATTGAAAACCTTAAAGTATAATCCTTTTTTTTTCTTTTTATAGAAAACTTCTTTTGAAAGGGACTTTATCCAAATACATATATATACTTTATAGAAGGAAAGTCTTTAAATATAATTTCCTCAAGATACACGTTTTTAAAATATACTTTCCCAATAAATGTATTTCGAATTTAACTTCCAATAGAACAAGTGCACGACATCACCCTTTGTGCTTTTACTCTCGTCCTTCCCATAGAAATCGATAGATACGGCACACAAATTAAGCAAATTAAAGATATGGACAGTGCAACAACAATTGAGATAAAAGTCAAGTACAAGACAATAACAATAAGTCACACCAATATGTAAGTACAACAATAACAACTCAAAGTAAAGGCACAATGTATACACGGGGAAACAGACATCACATCATAATGCATGTCCCTCATCCTCACCTGCACGAAAACACCCTTCGTGCCATGAACTCACAATAATATGGCATGACATCACCCTTCGTGCATTAGCACTCACTCACAGTATCATGCACGACATCACCCTTCGTGCTTTTACTCTCAATAATATGGCACGACATCACCCTTCGTGCTTTTAATTTCAATAATATGGCACGGCATCACCCTTCATGCTTTACATTTTTTCCTCACACAAACAAATGAATATAAACAATGGCACGACATTACCCTTCGTGCTTTACACTCTTTCCTCACACCAACAAATGAATATAAACTGTGGCACGACATCACCCTTCGTGCATTATACTCTTTCCTTACATGATAATGTAAATGAAATTGCACGACATCACCCTTCGTGCTTTACACTCTTTCTCACCCTAACAAATGAAATGATAGCATTCCGACAAGGGAATCAACAACATAAACAACAACAGAAAATATACTATCCCGGCAAGGGAATCAACAATGAAAACAATATCATCCCGGCAATATAACCAATCTTACTTAATTAACTAGCTTCACAGAATAAATCCCAACTTGAATCAATGCTCCGCAATAGGAAATGCCAAGAAAATACCATCAACATGTATAATCATCAAGTTAAGCCTAAGTATTTCTTAATGAAATATCATATCAATCACAATATACGACCCACGGGCATGCTTGACACCAACATATAAATACTCCAATACTAATAAACAATTTCAAGGCGAGATAATACAAATTTTAGCTTAGTAGGCAGTGTATAAAGAAAGATATAGCATAATGATAGAAGAGGTAAAATATTCAACTAAGTCAATTAAGATCAAACAAACAACAAAGGAATCTAAAAGCAAGTAATTCTAATTTAAGCAGGAAAGGATGAAATTAACAATCAAGAACGCAGTCATAGTAATTACAACTTCATACAAAAGAAGTATAAGGACCTAAGAATCCTAAAAGGCCAACCTATTTGCAAATAAGTCCGAGTATGCACTCATCACCTCGCTTACACGGGCTACAATCAACATAGAAGACTCAATCCTAAGGGGTAGTTAATTCCCCCACACAAGGTTAGGCAAGATACTTACCTCAAAGACGACAACCTGGTACTCTAAATGGACTTCTCGGGAGAAAAGACCTCCAGATGGCTCAAAATTGACTAAAAAAACTTCAAAATACACATAAAACATATAAGGAACTATTCGGAGTAATAAAGTTTCAATCTTTACAAAAAAATAAAAATCGAACAAAAAGTCAACCCCCGGGCTCGCACCTTGGAACTTGACAAATTTTACAAAATCTGATTACCCATCCCGATATGAGTTCAACCATAAAAAATTTATCTAATTCCGATATCATTTGGTCCCTCAAATCATGATTTTTCAATTTAGGAATTTTCTTTCAAAACCCACAATTTTCCCAACTCAAAACACAAATTATATGATAAAAATAAGAACTAATTCATGGAATATGTTTAATCCTAGTTGAAGAACACTTACCCATTCCAATTATGTGAAAAACCCTCAAAGAATCACCAAGAACCGAGCTCTAGAAGTCAAAATATGATAAAAATGTTGAAACCCTCGGTTTTGGATTATATTCTGCCTGCCCAGATACTTGAGCATTGCGATCGCGGACCAAAGTATGCGATTGCATAGAAGAAGAAATGTTGCTGGCCAAAAAGGTGCTATGCGATCGCGAAGGTACTAATGCGATCACATAGAAGGAATATATGGCTAATGTCCAATTTGCACTATGCGTTCGCGAGACACTTTGTGCGATCGCATGGAAGGAATTATCTACTGCCCAAAGCTACACCAGGCGATCGCGAAGTAGGGGATGCGATCCGTATTGAAGGAATAATTTGATTCCCAAATGAAAGAAAAATGTGAACGCGTACTGAGGAATGCGAACGCGTAGAAGAAAAACTTGGGCGGTTCGATAGGGCACTATGCGATCGCGGCTATACCTATGCGATCGCATAGAAGAAAAAATAGCATGCGGAATTGACACTATGCGATGGCGGCTAAGCCTATGCGATCGCATATAAGGAAAGACAACAGACATAACAACAACATTTATTTGAAAGAAATTGACCCGAACCCCATCCGAAACACACCCGAGGTCCCCGGGACCCCGTCCAACCACTCACACAAGTCATATAACCTAACACGGACTCGCTCTAGGTTTCAAATAACATAAAACAATACCAAAACGACGAATCAAACCAAAAATCAAACTTATGTCAAAACTCATGCCGAAACCTATCAATTCAACCCGGAATGACGCCAAATTTTGCAGATGATTCACAAATAACACAAAGGACCTACATCCATTCTTGGAATTTCATTCCGAGCCTGATATCAGAATTTCAACTATCGGCCGAAATGGCCGAAATTCTAACTTTCGCCAAATTACCTCAAATTACTCTACAGACCTCCAAAATAATTTCCAGACGCGCGCCTAAGTCCAAAATCGTCATACGAAGCTGTTGGCATCACCCAAAACTCATTCTGAGGCTGTTTAGTCAAAAGTCAAACCTTCGGTCAACTTCCATCACTTAAGCTTCAAAAATTGAAATTCTCTTCCAATTCGACTCCGGATCATCCGGTAACTGAATCCAACCACGCACGCATGTCGATATACACAATGTGAAGATGTTCAAGACCTTACGCCACCGAATGGAGCTTAAATTCTCAAAATGAATAGTCGGGTTGTTACATTCTTCCCCTCTTAAAACAAACGTTCGTCCTCGAACGTACCAAGATTCACCTCGAACTCATCCAATCACTGATTTCACACTTCCAACGCACACCCGCGGGTGATCCCACGTCACCCCAACCTACATAAGCCTATTGACGCCATCACAACTGCAATTTAGCCTTCCTATCATCACCGATAAGCCTCATACCCCAATTTCTCACCTTCTACTCATTTCCAAAAGACCCGATTCTAAATCCATATCCGGCATTAGCCTCAACTAGCTGCATTAACTCATGACTATACCCATAAGTTACGACCACACAATATAGCACATCACACATGGGCCCACAATGACACTTTTGATCACAATAACTGCCCGAAATCAACTCAGCATTGGCAATGAGCCTCAGGTCTGAAAGAACTCTATTTCCAAGTCCCATAATACCGATAACGATGCAATAAACACGAAGACCTCATTATCAGACACCCAAATCCCCGAGTCACAACTAACACCATCGGGCTCACATCCCGCAAGCTAAACTAAAGAAGCACATAATGAAATGACTGAATATGAAAATAGAAACATATAAAGGAATTATCAAACAAGCCCATAGGCAAAATTCTTTATCAATACTGACTTACAAAAGAAATATAACAAGGACGAAGCAAAGCATATGAACAAATCACAAGGATCCCATCCTGATAAAATTTCCACCGCGGTACTCAACCCGGTCCAAACATATCGAATCACAAATATCACGAGGACCTCGCCCTCAGCTCTATATCACATGCCGAATATATATCACACCAATTGAAACCTCTCGCTAACTCGCCTCGGCTAACAAAATCATAACGCTCACTTAACTCACATCTCAATGGAGTATCAAATCACAGCTTGTAAACAAAATACTTGGGATAAAATCACATAAAGCTCACCATGATGAACAAAAAGGACTCACTTCTAGTCTCACCCCTCTAATTGATGAATAAACAATGATAGACACGGGTTACCACTCACAGAATTTCCCAACGGGAGCAAGCATGAAGAAAATAGAGTGCAAAACATGAAACTCACTTATCAATAAGGCAAAAAATAAGGGAAACTCGTCCCGACCACATGATTAAAATGAAATACAAATGGTGCCCCTCTGTAACACATCAGAATATACTTGTATGATAATATCTTAGCACAACGGCCTTCAGCCTACTATATGAAACACATCAATGGGTCGAGCCTCCCCTCTTGGGCGCCCTCTACTCACCTAAATACCCCTGTTGTGACACAACTGCCTGGATCCTGGAATAACCTCTCACCCTGTGACTGGTATCTCCATACTCAAAACAACCACTCTGCCGACGTGGCTGTGGAAACTACGCAATGTGAGTATTCTGAGACCGAAGAGTACCTGAAACCCCATGCGAAATTGGTAATGCAACTGAACCAAATGACCACAAAACCCCTACCGTGCCGTACCTTGCCTCCATAATAAGGACTAGTAGATTTCTCCGGTCTGCAAGGACTCATTGCGTCCCTGAACTCTCTCTCCTGATCTCGTCTGTCCTCTCGCTCCCGGTCCCACATTCTCTCTAACTGGTGAGCGACCCTTACTACTTGCTGAACAAGGCATCCGACTCTAACCCTCGAGTCCTGCTGAACCGAATATCATGCCTGAGTCCCCTAGTGAATCTACAAACTCTCTTCCCAACTGAAACAACCAAGTGAGGTGCATATCTGGCAAATTCACCGAATCCGACATAGTGCTCCAACACTGACATAGTGCCCTAACGCAACTGCTCAGACTCCGGGCACCATGCATTTTAGAGGGACTGGGGTGAAAACTGCCTCAAAACATCTCTGAAACCTGAATCCATACAAGTGAATCTGACTCGGTCAAGCTACCCTAACTCATATGATCGCCACTACTGACAAACCGCTCCTCTGAGCTTAGACATGAAAAGAACAACCTCGCTCGCCTCCACAATACCTGTAGTCTGAAGAATGTAGTGACGCTCCTCCAAGAAACCCTAGGCATCATCTGTCGCCAGTCCACTGAAATATAGGAGGGTGGTACTCCCGGTACCTCCCAAGTCCAAGGTATTCTTCCTCCGATGCTGCCGACCTAACCACGGGCTGAGCTGAAACCTCATGCTCTGCTTCCATGACACCTGGAACCTGACTTCATGCTCTCACTGCTCTATAGTGTAGATGGTGGGAGTCCGAACTCCTCCCCTGATTTGTGAAGTAGCTGGTACACTTGGAATCAATCCGATCCTCCGACTGGGACTACTGGCGGTTCCTTTACGACTGCTCTGGTAGATGTTCCAACTGCGGCACGTACTTCTTATCGACCTCTGCCTCTAGCCCTAGCGACCTTTGCTCTGGGGGTAATATTATCAGGAACCGCATCTCGTGTACTCACCATCAGCGAGAGAATGGAACGGTAATTTCAAACATCAAGATCAATGAACTCGCACGATAGGAATGAAGGAAGTGAAATTGTCCTAATAGTTCTGTAGCCTCTCGAAGATAAGTACATGCGTCTCCATACCGATCCGCAAGACTCTACCAAACTCGCTTATGACTCGTAGCACCTATGAACCTAGAGCTCTGATACCAACTTGTCACGACGCAATTTTTCCCTCCGTTGGGCATTGTGATGGCACCTAGTCTTAAGGACTAGGTAAGCCTAATATTAAATAAACATAAATCATAATATCAAACTTTTAAATGCTTTTTGAAATAACTATCTATGCTTTGAACATTTTCCCAAAATCCGGCGTGTACAAGTCATAAGCTTTAAGGAATTTACACTAAAATCTCTAATTACCACTGTTCGGAATAAATACAACAGTGTATGAACAAAATATAAGAATGTGACTCCAAAACCGCGAATGCTGAAGCGGTTTTACCTTGAGTCTCCATTACAGCAATCGCGCTGCTAAGAATCACTTCGTCGGCGATGCGAAAACCTGAAATCTGCACAAAAATGTGCAGAAGAGTAGTATGAGCACACCACAGCGGTTCCCAGTAAGTATCAAGACTAACCTCGGTGAAGTAGTGATGAGGACTAGTCATGACACCCACTGGTCTAATAAAACGAACATGCATAAATATAAAAAATGACGGAATATGATATCTGCATAAAGATTACACAATATAATTAACTACATAACAATGCAATGTGGGAGGAAAAACAACAATAAATTAACAGAATGTCATAATATTACACAGAACAAGTAGTAACTCAGCACTACGATAATCTCCATCTCAGACCTTAGCCAACAACTCCAATAATTTAATAAATTGTTCGAAGGTAATCCCTTCACCCACAAATTTATATTGAAAACTTAAAAGTATAATCCCTTTTTTTTTCTTTTTATAGAAAACTTCTTTTGAAAGGGACTTTCTCCGAATACGTATATATACTTTACCGAAGGAAAGTCTTTAAATGTAATTTCCTTAAGATACGTGTTTTTAAAATATACTTTCCCAATAAATGTATTTCGAACTTAACTTCCAATAGAACAAGTGCAGGGCATCACCCTTCGTGCTTTTACTCTCGTCCTTCCCATAGAAATTGATAGATACGGCACGTAAATTAAGCAAATTAAAGACATGGACAGTGCAACAACAATTGAGATAAAAGTCAAGTACAGGACAATAACAATAAGTCACACCAATATGTAAGTACAACAATAACAGCTCAAAGTAAAGGCACAATGTATACGCGGGGAAACATACATCACATCATAATGCATGTCCCTCGTCCTCACCTGCACGGAAACACCCTTCGTGCCAAGATCTCACAATAATATGGCACGGCATCACCCTTCGTGCATTAGCACTCACTCACAGTATCACGCACGGCATCGCCCTTCGTGCTTTTAGTTTCAATAAAATGGCACGGCATCACCCTTCGTGCATTAGCACTCACTCACAGTATCACGCACGGCATCGCCCTTCGTGCTTTTAGTTTCAATAAAATGGCACGGCATCACCCTTCGTGCTTTACACTCTTTCCTCACACAAACAAATGAATATAAACAATGGCACGATATCACCCTTCGTGCTTTACACTCTTTCCTCACACAAACAAATGAATATAAACAATGGCACGATATCACCCTTCGTGCTTTACACTCTTTCCTCACACCAACAAATGAATATAAACAATGGCACGCAATCACCCTTCGTGCATTACACTCTTTCCTTACATGATAATGTAAATGAAATGGCACGGAATCACCCTTCGTGCTTTACACTCTTTCTCACCCAAACAAATGAAATGATAGCATTCCGACAAGGGAATCAACAACATAAACAACAACAGAAAACATACTATCCCGACAAGGGAGTCAACAACGAAAACAATATCATCCCCGCAAGGGAAAACAACTATAACCAATCTTACTTAATTAACTAGCTTCACGAAATAATTCCCAACTTGAATTAATGCTCCGCAATAGGAAATTCCAAGAAAATACCATCAACATGTATAATCATCAAGTTAAGCCTAAGTATTGCTTATTGAAATATCATATCAATCACAATATACGACCCACAGGAATGCTTGACACCAACATATAAATACTCCAATACTACTAAACAATTTCAAGGCGAGATAATACTAATTTTAGCTAAGTAGGCAGTTTATGAAGAAAGATACTGCATAATGATAGAAGAGGTAAAATCTTCAGCTAAGTCAATTAAGATCAAACAAACAACAAAGGAATCTAAAAGAAAGTAATTCTAATTTAAGCAGGAAAGGATGAAATTAGCAATCAAGAACGCAATCATAGTAATTACAACTTCATACACAAGAAGTATAAGGACCTAAGAATCCTAAAAGGCCAACCTATTTGCAAATAAGTCCGAGTACGCACTCATCACCTCGCGTACACGGGCTACAATCAACATAGAAGACTCAATCCTAAGGGGTAGTTCCCCACACAAGGTTAGGCAAGATACTTACCTCAAAGACGACAACCTGGTACTCTGAAATGGACTTCTCGGGCGAAAAGACCTCCTCACGGCTCAAAATCGACTAAAACAACTTCAAAATACACATAAAACGTATAAGGAACTATTCGAAATAATAAAGTTTCAATCTTTACAAAAATATAAAAATCAGCCAAAAAGACGACTCCCGAGCCCGCACCTTGGAACTCGAAATTTTTTACAAAATCCGATTTCCCATCCCAATACGAGTTCAACCATACAAAATTTATCTAATTCCGATATCATTTGGTCCCTCAAATCATGATTTTTCAATTTAGGAATTTTCTTTCAAAACCCACAATTTTCCCAACTCAAAACACAAATTATATGATAAAAATAAGAACTAATTCATGGAATATGTTTAATCCTAGTTGAAGAACACTTACCCATTCGAATTATGTGAAAAAACCCTCAAAGAATCGCCAAGAACCGAGATGTAGAAGTCAAAATATGATAAAAATGTTGAAACCCTCGGTTTTGGATTATATTCTGCCTGCCTAGATACTTGAGCATTGCGATCGCGGACCAAAGTATGCGATTGCATAGAAGAAGAAATGTTGCTAGCCAAAAAGGTGCTATGCGATCGCGAAAGTACTAATGCGATTGCATAGAAGGAAAATATGGCTAATGTCCAATTTGCACTATGCGTTCGCGAGACACTTTTTGCGATCGCATGGAAGGAATTATCTACTGCCCAAAGCTACACCAGGCGATCGCGAAGCAGGGGATGCGATCGCATTGAAGGAATAATTTGATGCCCAAATGAAAGAAAAATGTGAACGCATACTGAGGAATGCGAAAGCGTAGAAGAAAAACTTGGGCGGTTCGATAGGGCACTATGCGATCGCGGCTATGCCTATGCGATCCATAGAAGGAAAAACAGCATGCGGAATTGACACTATGCGATCACGGCTAAGCCTATGCGATCGCATATAAGGAAAGACAGCAGACATAACAACAACATTTATTTGAAAGAAATTGACCTGAACCCCATCCGAAACACACCCGAGGTCCCCGGGACCCCGTCTAACCACTCACACAAGTCATATAACCTAACACGAACTCGCTCGAGGTTTCAAATAACATAAAACAATACCAAAACGACGAATCAAACAAAAAATTAAACTTATGAATTTTCAAATATTCAAATATCAAAACTCATGCCGAAACCTATCAATTCAACCTGGAATGACGTAAAATTTTGCAGACGAGTCACAAATAACACAACGGACCTACAGCCATTCTCGGAATTCCATTCCAAGCCCGATATCAAAATTTCACCTATCGGCCGAAATTCTAACTTTCGCCAAATTACCTCAAATTACTCTACGGACCTCCAAAACCAATTTCGGACGCGCGCCTAAGTCCAAAATCACCATACGAAGTTGTTGGAATCACTCAAAACTCATTCCAAGGCCGTTTATTCAAAAGTCAAACCTCCGGTCAACTTTCGTCACTTAAGCTTCAAAAATTGAAATTTATCTTCCAATTCGACCCAGATCATCCGGTAACTGAATCCAACCACCCACGCATGTCGATATACATAATGTGAAGTTGTTCAAGACCTTACACCACCGAACGGAGCTTAAATTCTCAAAAGGACCGACCGGGTCGTTACAATACTCCTTTTTAGAACCGCAAAATTTTTACGTTGAACCATTGAAGACTAACGTTGCTATTGGCCTTAACCACGTTACTTAATGTATGAAATCAGATTTGGAGAGTTTCTTTTGAGAATGGAAAGTTGAATGGCTGCCACGTTTTGGGGTGAAAATTATTAATCTTTATTCACTTATTAGTTAATTAGGTAATGTCCCGTTACTTGGTAATTAACCAATTACCCGCATTATTAAAAATTATCTCAAATTACTTAAAATTCTACTTATTTTTAATACACTTTATACACCTTACTATAATATACTTTGCTATCGTGGTCATGTGGTACCATATAAAATTAATACATACATTATTATTTTATTAAAATATCCATGTAAAAAAATGCACATATTTTCTCAACTTATAATTTTCCTAATCTCATAAAAAGAATACAAATCTTCGTATGCTTAATTCTTAAAATCGTAAAAAAGTAACCTTCTTTTCAATGTGAGAAAATAATTTATGTCTTTACACTAAAGAAAATCTCGTAAACTTTCTCATATTATCTGTATAATTGAAAGTAGTAATATTAATAAATACATAAAATCATACTTTTCAATCTTTTCATGGAAATGTTCCACTCAAAATACCATATCAAATTATATAACGGTATCAATATTATTAAACTTAAAGGGTCTTACAATAACAATGTCTTAAACCCTCTATGGTTCCTATTAGACATAATCCCTTTCTTATTCTTGTGAATTTACTATGACACATCCTAATGCTAAGGTACGAGATGTAACAAAAAGGCTACCCCCGACAAAGTCATAAAGGGCTTCGATAATATCGAGCCCTAAAAACTCTAATGAATTCTAAGGTTGTTCCGACTGTCGAACAATTCCCTATTATCTCATGCTAAGGTATTTTTGCTTATAAATTACAAAGAAAAAAGGAAGTAAAGACTGAAAAGCCTAAAGAAAAGCTTTATATTCATATATATACAAAATAAGTCTTCCTTACAAGGGCCAAATCGGTCAAGTACAAAATTTTTTACAATGGCCCAGAAAGGACCCCAGAAAAAGTACAAAAAGAAAAGAACAAAAAAAAGACTACGTCCTAAGGGGATTGGTCTCCATCGGACACAACATCTCCGTCCTCAAGATCTTCTTCATTTTCAAACTCACTGAGGCCATCAGAGTGATCCTCAGGGAAGGCTAGCTTCCGAGCCTGATTTCCTTCTGCTAAGGCATTATAAATATCGGCCGCAATATTGAAGTCCCGGGCTTGAGCATCCTCGAGGGCTTCACTCTGAGCATGCCACTTTGCATGATCTATCATGCTCCTAGCTTTGGTCTGGATGGCCCCGACGTCGATTTTAAATTGGGCCACTTTTTCATCAGCCTTAAGGCCTCGACCACCTCAGACTTAGCTTCCTCGAGCTTGTTGGCGGCTTAATCCAGCTGAGACTGAGGCTCTTTGATTTTCTCTGTGTGCACCGAGTTTTTCTATTTCGCAGTTCAAAGCTGAGTCTCGACTGAATCCAACTGTGTTTGGACAGTCTCTTTCATCGCGGCCAAGATATCCATGCTTCCCTTGAAAGCCTCGGCCTCGACCTGTACATCATCCACCTGCTTGCTGAGCTGATCGATTTGCTTGAGTCTTTGTAGGATATGCAGAATGGGGTTATTGGTTGTTATCTCTAACTAGGCGTCACTATCATGAAGCATTCGGAATACCTGCTCGGCCGTGTCAGTGTGCTCGGCCCGAGCTGCAACCAAATCAGCCTTGAGTCTTTCACTATGGAGCCTATAAGTGTTTCTCTTCTCAGTAAGGCTTCGAACTTTGGCCTTGTGCTCTTCTCAAACACTGACGTAGGCCTCGTGGTGCAGCACTGATGCCTACAAGTAAGGGATAAAGTGTTAAGGGTAATCTGCATTTGCAAGTGTAAAGAAATTAAGGAACAAATTCTCAAGGATTACCCGATTTAGAGCGTGTTGTGCCTCGTTAAACAAGCAGGCGACCCCCATATCATTCATCACTGCTTGGTTGTTCTCGGTCACCAAGCCTCTCAGATAGCTAGCAACCCTAACAGGGGAGGGGAGAAAACTTGAGCATCCTCCGGTACAGTCAGCACTAGATGCCGTTTTTGGTTTGGGTTAGCACTCAGAGCCGGGAATTGATCTACCAACCTCGAGATCGTTGAAGATCCTATTCTGTACCGGGGATATCCTCGGAAGTAGAAGCTTCAAGCTTGTCAAAGTAATCGTGGAGATCAATCCGCTGACCCTCCAGCATGTTGGCCTCCCCAATCATGGTGTCTAAAATGTGGGGGGAGTCCAAAATGTCGACGGAGCTCGACCCCAGGGACCTCTTCCGTTGTTTGGGGAGCCTTGCCTCGAGACTCTCCCTCCACTGTCTTTTCTGAGGACGGGGTGACCTCTGTTTCTCTTAACTCAGGGACTTCAGCCGAAGCTCCCTTGTTGATTGCCTCCAGTTCGGAGGACTTCTGTACTGAAACCATAGCACGTGGATGAGCCCCAGCCCGGTACCTTATTCTTCTTCTATTTCTTATTCTTCGGACTCATCCATTAGCGGACGGACTGAGTCCGAAGATAGGGGAATGGCGTTTCCCTTGGTCTTACGAGGCCTCTTGACTGATCTTTTCTTTTCTGAGCCCAGGGTACTCGGGGCCCTTTTCCTCGTTTTCTCCTTGGCCGGCTTTGGAGCTGATGGTTGGGGAAGGATGTCTTCATCATCAGAAGGAGGTCTCATCGTAACATCCTTCTCGAGACCTGCAAAAGAAAGGGAAACAGGTTAGTAAAAGAAAATTTGAAACAGCAAACATTTAGAAAGCAGAAATTTACCATGGTTGCGAGCCTCACATCGATCCTTTGACAGCTCCATCCAAGCACGTTCAGAGTAGGGCCTCTGAGATTCCAAGCTTTCGACTCATCGTTTCAAGTCCAGAACCGGGTCCAGCATCTGGGTCACAGATGCAACACCAAAATAGAAATAAGCAAAGGTGGAAGGAATTAAAAAAACAAAGCAAACATTCAAGATAAATGTACTTACGATTCATGTTCCACCTCTCTGGGAACAACATGTCTTCGGCAGGGATCAGGTCTGATGTCCTTATTCGGACAAACTTGCCCATCCAGCCTCGATCACGGGTCTCGTCGATACTAAAAAATAGGGCACTACTGGCCCAGCGGGCGAGCTTAATCAGTCCTCGATAGAGCCGGGGATTTTAGAGGCACATGAGGTGGTCGAGAGTAAAGGAGCAGATTTTGCTCGTAAAGAAACAGAGAAGGACGACGATTCTCCAGAACGACGGATGGATCTGGCTCAGGGCGGCGGTGTACCTTTTTACAGAAGGCTATTATTTTACGGGATCCAAGGGGCTAAACGTAAAGGGGTAAGTGTAAACACTTAGATACCCCTCTACGTATATGGTGATCGATTCCTCAGGGGAAGGAATGACCACGTCTTTGTTCTGCCAATTGCATTCTTCTTTGACCTTGTCGAGGAGGCTCTCCGTGATGGTGCACATATATCTCGACATCGGCTCACACCGTCCCTACACCGTGGGGTCTTCTCTATATTGAAATCGACGACAATCGGACACCCCGCCAGAATGAATTCCTCAGGGTGGGGCTCTACCGCAACAACATCGCCTGCAAGGCGAGATGAAGAAGGAGCCTCTTTTTGTGGCACAGTTTTGGAAGTTTTGTCCATTTGTGAAAAGTGGATCAGAAAGAAAGGAAATTGATTAAGGTTCAAGAAATTTGAATATAATAATTAAGAAGTAAGGATTCTTTGAAAGCAATAGTAAGAAAGGCGTTGGTTGTAAAAGTTTGAATGATGAAAGGTGGAGGTTTTTATAGGTTGAAGGCGATGGTTCAGAATCAGGTAGTGGCCGACCACCGAATTATGTATGGTTCACGATCGAGTTAGTCATTAACGTCATCACTCAAAAGATGGAGCTCGGGAATTCATGTCGTTTCTCATCATCTTATTTCTGAGAAACGAGGGGACTATCTGTATACGGTCAGAATGGGTCTGCCCTTCTCATGACTAATCGTGGTTGGATCATGATAGTCCACAGTTCGACCTCGTATTATATCGAGCCTTAACATAGAGTCAGGTTGCTGAACCCTTAATTCGAGGACGAGTCAAGGACGATGATCAACCAAGATCGAGACCGAGCGAAACGGATATCGAGTGAGATCGAAGGGGGTTTACCCAGTCAAGTAAAGGTAAGTCGAAACATTCGTGATCAGACGAGGATCGCAACGAAAATCTCGTCATGAATCAAGACAAGGCCGGTTAATTTGCCAATCATGGATTTTCTTACCGTATTTAGAATTGTACCATAAGTAGAACTTCTACTATATAAAGGGAGTTTTAATCGTTTGTAAACAATCAGATTAACTCTATTCAAAGCAATATACTACATTTTTCTCTTAAGCTTTCAATGTTCTGTTGCTCAATTCATATTTTCTAATAGCATACTCATTTGTTTGAGGGCGAACTAGCTCGAGGGCCAAAGCCGCACATTATATTTGGTTTGCTTTATTTTTATTTACAGTCAATTTCTAATATCATTTAAACAGTTTCCCAGTTTGTGCCAAGTGAAATCACATATCCTTAAAACCACTTATAAATTTAATTATTATCCGTTTTTAAGGGTAAACAAGTGTAGAAGAAAGTACTTGGTGGATTAGTTGTTCTTTCTCTGAGGCATCTACTCAATGATAAACAAACTCTTCCAAATTAGATGCCATAACGAAACACATGTTTACTACATGTGCCAACCTCGACAATACGACAGTAGACAAATGGTTCTATCTTGCGTTGCTATATTAGGTACACAATGTTATCACCAAGACATTTTATCATTGTATATTCATCATGTACTGCGTCAAATTGACTCTGTCACTATCAAAATATATATATATATTTGATATATTTTGTGTATTTATACATTTAATTTCTATATGTTTGTATACGGTAAAAATCGAGGATACCCGATTCCACGGGTTCGAGGGTATGTCTCGAGAATATATATATATTTGATATATTTTGTGTATTTATACATTTAATTTCTATATGTTTGTATACGGTAAAAATCGAGGATACCCGATTCCACGGGTTCGAGGGTATGTCTCGAGAATGAGCCGGTATCGAAGCAAGTTTGGGCTCAGAGAATATGAAGACTAAGGGATCAAGATCAGGATAAATACACACCACAGTAACAGAATCACGAGATATCCGCGATCGACCACCAATCTCGGCGAGAATCTCGGAACCGATAGAACCATTAACGGTTAATGGTGTCAATCATGTATTTTACTTCCGAAATTAAAGTCATATCTGATTTAGGATTCCTCTACTATATAAAGAGGAATCCTGTTCATTTGTTAAAAACACATTATTATTATCATCATCATACACACTTACCACTTACGCCATTACTGAGAAATACAAAGCATTCTGCTCTTTTATTCGCTCCTAAATCTTTATAGTTGTTATTGTTCATATTACTATTGCTGCTCTTAGTGTTCTTCGCACTTGATCTCGAGTCTAATCCAGATCGGGGTCGATAACTTGCAGTTACACATGTTTAATCCATTTAAATCATTTAATTCCTTTTTTTATTTAGCTATTTATAAATTGGCATTGAATTAGATCACATATCCTTATAACCACATTATAAGTTTAATTGTTACTTGTATTTCGAGTTAAACAGTTTGGTGCCCACCGTGGGGCTAAGGATAATAGTGATTGTTCAGTGTTAATTCTGATATAACACACTATTTTATGCTTGTTTCTTGTTAAGAATTTTGTTTTCAGGATAAATCATGTCGAACTCACAAAACACAGCCACACATGGTGACAATGACCTCGGACTCCACGGGAGAATGAGAATGGTATCACTCTGGGAATAGAGGTTCCATAGGCTGACCTCAGAGGGGCGTCACCCGCAACCCGGTCGATGTCGGTTTGTATATTTCCTTGAATGCAGATTTAGGCGGGGACCCTGATAGAAGTGTACACAGAGAGGGTCGAACCGGCGGTCGAGGCACTCAGGGCAGAGGAGACGAAGGTGTTAGTCTCCAAGTTATATTTGAGATGCTTCAAGCCCAACAGACTGCTATAATGAGAATGCTCGAGGAGCTTACTAAGATAATATAATCGGGAGAAAAGAATGAGGCCAACGACAAGAAGGTGGAAACTTATAACTCCTAAGTTGATCAGATTTCGGGGGCACCACTGATCCTAAAGGGAATGGACTCCAAACAATTTGTGCAAAAATCATTCCCTCCAAGTGCGGCTCCGAAGCCCATACCGAAAAAGTTCAGGATGCATGATATACTAAAATACAACGGTACCTAGGACCCCAATGAGCATGTTACCTCTTATATGTGTGGTATCAAAGGAAATGATTTGGAAGATGATGAAATCGAGTCAGTATTGATAAAGAAATTCGAGCAGACCCTGTCGAAGGGAGCTATGATTTGTTCTCACAACTTGCCACCAAACTCTATCGATTCGTTCTCCATGTTGGCAGATTCATTTGTAAAGGCACACGCTGGAGATATTAAAGTTGCAACGAGAAAATTGGACCTCTTCAAGGTAAAGCAGAGGGATAACGAGATGCTACAAAAGTTTGTATCTCGATTCCAAAAGGAACATATGGAGTTGCCACCGGTTACCGACGATTGGGATGTTCAGGCTTTGACCCACGGATTAAACGAGCGCAGATCGATCGTATCACACCAATTGAATCAAAATTTGTTAGAGTACCCGACTGTGACTTGTGTCGCGCCCCTTTTTTCCTCTCTTTTCGGATTGGTCAGAGTTTTTGACATTTTTGGACAACTCCTTTAAGGAAGAGTGAAGAGAGGAGAGTCGCCAGCTAACGGGTTTGAGGTGCGTTAGGGCACCTAAGGGGTTTATCTATAACTAGGTTGTTAACTAGAGACAGATTAAGGGCTTGAAATTATCATAAGGGAAAGGTGTTAGGCACCCCTCAGGAGCCACAAGTGTGGTTCCCGGCCAAACAGCTTTTGTGAATTTTGTACAATTAGCAAATAAACAAATATGGATCAAATAGTAGGGGATTTAGTCTAAGTACACATAGGTTTAGAAACAGTTAAAGTTAAAGATAGATTTTGAAAAGAATTAGAATCTAAGCATGTTTATGGGAATAAAGGGGTTCCTAGGTTTGTTTATAATATGGATCACATCAATGCAATACCTAGTATGACACTCCTCGAAGAGGGGCTACACATGGTATTAGTGCACCGGTCATCATATCCATATTCTACCTTTTCCCACCCCGTGAAGGTAATTAAAGCGCGTGTTGGTCACGAACTCTATTGCATGCTGTTACCCGTCCCTTCCTATTAGTCCCGGAGGAAATTAGGACTCCTATCCTAAAGGGAGGTGCTAGGCAGACCCTCAGGTTTTAAAGGTAAAAATTCTAGGGCGACAGATAACAAAACAGGTAGGACTGCACATAAGGGAAGAACATGGAAAGCAATTAAGGGGCTCAAGTATACCTCCACATATATTGCACATACACAACATGCCTCATACACAAATTTGGGTCCAGTTTAAGTTCCTAAGCATGATAACTAATGACAATAGCAGGATCAGATTTGTCATAACTCAGAGAGGGAGTCCTAGTCAGGCTTGCTTACTGATTTTAGCATGCTGGTAGTTAAACATGATCACAAAGACAAATCTAGTTTTATTCCTTGTAATTGATTTTCTAAGGCTTGCCTAGGTGTAAAATAACATGCAGCAGTTGTACAACTTTGTTAAAAGGTTTTAGATTACCAATCCTAATAGCATGTGTTTCTAAGTGTTTACCAAAGACCGATTTCCAGCTTATTAGAACAGGGACTGTTTTAGACACGTATATTTAAACTAAGTGTGATTTGAGTAAGTATGACCCTAAGGCATGATTTCTAATGCAGCATGATAACTTAAACATGATTTTTTCTAAATGAATGCAAGATCACAACATTATGCACAACTTCAGGAATAGCACATGTGACAGATTTTAATCGTTGTTTACCTAGAACAGGATCTCTACTTGTATAGCATGATTGTATATTTGTTAATACATTTGTTCTAAGGCATGATCTAGACTACATTTTTCAGAATGCATTGACAGAATCAAATGGTAACAGTTTTTATTTTTATTACTAATCCTATGAACATGATTTCTAAGTGAAGGCAAGGAGTGATGACATGCTGAAAGAAAAGCAGATGTATGAACCTAAGTGACATAGTATCTAATGCATGGCATACTTGATTCCTAGACATGGTTTACTAGTGCGCATATAAAAAAAATAAATCTAGAAAAACATGATATCATCCCATACTTACACTATAACATGCATATCCCCACCCATTTCCACTATCCAACCCCAGAATCATTATTACAAATTATTTCAAACCTCTGAATATGAATTACATAATTAAAAGGAAAAGAAGAAGTTAACTATAGGGAGCCTTCCATAGTAGGCCCAAGTTTCCAGATCCTTAAATGCCATTGGTTCACAACCCTTCAAATGATCCAGGTGTGTCAAAGTTCCCTAAGGATCTCAAGGGATCTCGGGCAGTGCTCATACCCAGATTTCAAAGCCAAGATGGAGTAAGTGCAGTATGGAAAGGCGTGTTAAAGTTCAAGGGTCCCAAGGCAATGCTCACACAAGAGGGGAAGAACCTAATGTCTAAGAGTATAGTGGAAGTGCTCATAGTGAGTAAGAACAGTTTTAAAACAATTTTGAGAAAGAGAGAGGTTTAATGAAAATTAGCTTGAAAATGGTAAGGCAATATCACAACCAACATACTCAAATAACACACACAGAACAATAAACATGAATAAAGACTAGTTCAGCAACCACAAGTAGGGAGATGAGGGATTGGGGACAAGTACGAAGCACATAGGAACATGCTTGCACACAAGTAGGCCTCAGAAAAGTATTACAAGACTTAACTGTCAGAGCATAGTCCTTTACAAGGATTCATATAAGGATCCAAAAAACATCAGGTTGAGGGGTGTTAGAGTACACACTTTGTTCAAAACTACATGCTTATCATGTACTGGGATAAGGTGATAGGGCAGAAGTTTTAATGGGACATATAGAAAGTAATAGAGATGTTGAACTAGAGAGTAACCATATAGATAGTTTAATAAATAGGCATGATAGTTGCAGGGTAAGCAATAAAACCATAAGTAGACACATAATAGGAATAAAAGGAACTGTAATACAGACTGAAGCATGTTTTTTTGGAAACCTTAAAATTAAACTGAGAACATACCAGTTAGATGATGAAATAAGTGCAGAGTAAAGGAGCAGTAGTGTGCAGAGAAAGAGAGTTATGTATAGAAAAATATAGACCAATAGAGCAGTAATGCAAATAGAACAGTGGCACAGTAGAGCATGTAGAGTAATAGAGTTACTCAGTCTTGGGTTTTAGCCGATTGAGTAGCAAGCAAACAACAAGAGAGAAAGAAAAATTCAGAACAGAGTATGTTTATGTGTGAGAGAGAGAGCTTGAACTGTGTTATGCTAAAGAAATAGTGAAGTATTTATAACTTTTCAAAACGAGTGGAAAATAAGGTAATAAGTACTGATTTATCAATCAATGGTAATCAGATTCAATTAGAATCAATCACTGACTCGGCCTCTCTTTAATTAGGGAGTCCTAATTCAAACAGTCATACTTGGTGTCACATAAGGAAAGAACCAGTCATGAGATAATTATTACAATAATAAGAGTAGTAAGGCATGTAGAAAGCAATTAAGTCTAGGTTCATAACACATAATTAGGGAGAGTATATGTCAAACAATCAGCAGCATATTCCTGCACATAAATAGGGTATAGTACAATTTAGTTCTAAAAATTAGTCACAAGAATCACGGATGGGATTGAAAATCAGAGGGACTCAATGCTAACTAAGGAAAGTATCACACAAACAAGGAAACAATTCGAAAATCAGTACAGAGGTATCATTCAAAGGGAAATATCCCAGTTTTAGAGGGAAATCAAAATCAGTAAAGGCCATAGAGTAGAAAAATTAATAAAGCCTTAATCAAATAATACTGGAATAACATATGTTAATCAAGAATCAGAAAACCCTAGGTAAAGTAAGAATCACACAAAATCGGGGATTCAAACTAGAGCATAGTACGTATCAAAGCAGGATAGACAAGAATCTGAAACACTAACAAGGCAAATAGGGTAAAAATCACAAAAAGCACAGATCGTTTTATAAGATATATTGAACGAACATATTATCAGAGACGGCCTAAAAATTAGGGCTTTTTAGCATAATAAGTCAGATAGCAAGAAAAAAATAAGAGAATCATTCAAACACAATAGAAAGTACTTAAAATCGGTAGAAGAATCCATTTTGAAAGGGGTTAAGAAACCCTAGTTTTGAAAGTGAGGAAATCGTTCGAAAACAAAGAGTTTTTTTGCGGAAAACATGTGAAAACCTTGAGATGCACATAGATCTAGAAAGATCAGAAGGTTCGAAGTTAGGGTTTCTAGGAGAACTCAAAAAAGAAGAAGAAACTTAGAGATATTACTGGTATTTGGCCGGAAAGGGGTAGATATTACTCGACCAACCATAGATGGCCGGAGAAAATGACATGAGACCGGAGAGATAAGTTGAACCGCATCTGATTCATGAGAGCCCTTAACGGTGATACAAACGTAAGGGATGAAGACATAAGGATGCTTGGAGGTGAGACCTTCAAGGTTTCCGGTTAAGGAGATGGCCGGAGGAGATGAATAGACCTCATCGGAGGTGAAGAGACCAGAAGTCTCTAGAGATACCCAAAGAGATAAAGAGAGAGTGTGAGAGGAGTGAATGAGGGGAAGGGGTGTAGTTGTAGGTCTAATTAAGGTAAGGATTAATCTGGTCTTTTGATCAGAAATGATCAACAGTCCAGATTAAAAAGGGAATTGGGTCGGGTAGGCTTAGAGGTTGGGCCTGGGTATTTGTCTTGTTTTAATTGTGTTGGGGCTTAAATTGAATTAGGCTCAAATTTAAATTAAAATGGCTACTTATTAAATACCCACTAAAATAGATAAATAATTAATAAAAATAGCTAATAATTATATAAATAAAAAAAATGAAATTGAGGCGAAATAAATGGAATTAAGGTAATTAGCTAATATTAAAATATAAAACGGCTAAGTAGTTTAAAATGGTATAAATGAACAATTAGGCTATAATTGTAAAATTACTGTAATTATAATTAAATAATGTCAAATTGGCTAATTTATGAAATAATTAAATCCTAATAGGATTAAAAATGATGTATTGAGCTGGGAAATATTTTGAAATTATTTGTAATATAATTTATGAATAATTATTGAATTTTAAAATACTTAATAAATTGGAAAAGAAATTAATAAAAAATGGAAAATTATGAAAAAATACCAGTTATTATAAAAAAGTGATTTTGAAGGCATATATGCAAATTTTAAAATAGTTTGAGGAAAAATTGGGTATCAACAGCTACCCCTCTTTACCCGGGGAGGATGAAAGAGTTGTTGGGTAAAGATATGATGGCCAATTTTGCCAATTTTGACCGACTGAAATGGTTTGGAGAGATTTCGCCGCACCCTGGTTTCTGAGTTGCCTACATATCCCTGGCTTTACAGGAATTGGGCTGTATGTAGTTCAAGAGTCATCGGTAAAGTATACCGATGAAGTTTCTTACAAGAATGAACGCAAGATTTGGGAATGATTGAATAAGCGACTTACGGGGTGGTTAGGAGAACTGGAGCGGAACCGCTCCTGCCGAGATGGCAATTTGCTCGCTGAATTACCTGCAAATAAATAATACAAGCATATATTGTGCGTAATTTAAACATGATGCAAATTCCCGTTGGACCATGAATGATGTCTTCGGACGGTTAAGGATGAAGTCCTCAGACCATGACGTCCTGGGCTATGAATTGCTTGATGCAGGATTCGCATGCCATGGAAATGATGTTCTCGGGCCATGAGGGTGGTGCCTGCGAACCATGATGCCTTTGAATAATGATATGCAGAGGTTGAAAGAGATCCTCAGGCCATGGCATGGTGTTCTCGGGCCATGAAAATAGTGCCTCCGAACAATGACGCCTTTGGATGAGTTGGCGATATTTCAGCCCATGCAGATGCAATAGAATGATGCTGACAAGACAGAGCTTAGTCTTGCGAATAAAAGGGAAGATCTTAGCCCGAAAGGAAAGCGAAGTAAATAGTGCTTGAGACAGCGGTTAGTCTTGAAAGGTAAATTGGAGGCAGAGCTTAGCCTCGGAAGGTAGAATGGTAGCCTTATGCAATGCAGATGGAGACAATGCTTAGTCTCGGAAGGCAGAATGGTAGCCTTATGCAATGATGTAGATGGAGGTAGAGCTTAATCTTAGAAGGCAGAATGGTAGCCTTATGCAAAGATGCAAATGCAGATGGAGACAACACTTAGTCTCGGAAGGAAGAATGGTAGCCTTATGCAATGATGTAGATGAGGTAGAGCTTAACCTCGGAAGGAAGAATGGTAGCTTTATGCAAAGATGTAAGTGCAGATGGAGACATCGTTTAGTCTCGGAAGGCAGAAAGGTAGCCTTATGCAAAATGTAGATGGAGGTAGATCTTAACCTCGGAAGGCAGAATGGTAGCCTTATGCAACGATGTAGATGGAGGTAGAGCTTAACCTCGGATGGCAGAAATGTAGCCTTATGCAAGAAATAAAATGACAGTAGGAATTCTTAGCTGGTGATGAATTGCGGCACTGTGATAATTGAGAGCATTGTGACTACGGAGCATTAAGGCATGTGCGAACGTCGGCAAGTGCAACAATTTTGAGAGTCGTATTTTGGACAATGTTTGTCCCCTGGGCGGACGGTTCATTTAGGGATTTTGCAACCTTAGTGTATGAAACCAAAGAAAGATCGTGAGTTCGATAAAGGGGGGGGGGGGTAGTTTGTATTATTGGGGCAGCGTTGCTAAGCAAAGCTGTTTCAACAAACATGCATGATTTTGTAAAAGCATAATGTATAATAAAAAAATAATTTTTTGATGAACCGACAACCGTGACACGGCTTGGGACATTGCAACCTCTCCTGCTACGGAATTTTGAGGATCCTTCTCAAAATTCTGCCCCAGTTTGACGGGTGAATGCCTCTGACTGTTGCTCGTGCGACAATTGGCTGATCTTGCTTCAAAATTTTGAGGGTCTTCCCCAAAATTCTGCCCCAGTTGGATGGATGAATGCTTCTGGCTGTTGCTCGTGCGACGATTGGCTGAACTTGCTTCAGAATTTTGAGGGTTCTTCTCAAAATTCTACCCCAGTTTCCAATTGCGGGAAAAAATGAAATTTTTATTGATTTGTGACCGAACTCCCCTCTTAAACGGAAATCAGGTCAGGAGTACTTCAATTTACATCATTGAGAAAGCATAAAGATTACGCATAGTAGCGTTTGACTGCATCTGAATTGATTGGCTTCGGCCAGACTTCTCCATCCATTTCTGCGAGTATAAGTGCTCCTCCTATCAGTACCCGGTGAACCACGTACGGACCCTACCAGTAGGGAGAGAACTTCCCTTTGGCTTCGTCTTGATGTGGAAAGATCTTCTTCAGCACCAGCTGTCCCGGTTTGAATTGTCTAGGCTTGATCTCTTGTTGAAGGCTCGGGTCATTCTGTTCTGATAGAGTTGGCCATGACAGAATGCATTCATTCTCTTTCCGTCTATGAGGGCTAGTTGCTCATAACGGCTCTTTACCCATTCTGCGTCGCTGAGCTCATCTTGTTATATAATTCTTAGAGATGGAATCTCAACTTCGGCAGGAATAACAGCCTCAGTATCATAAACTAGCATATAGGGAGTTGCCCCTGTTGAGGTGCAAACTGTGGTGTGATATCCCAATAAGGTAAATGATAACTTCTCATTCCACTGCTTGTTCCTATCTATCCTCTTTCTTATTATCTTCTTGATGTTTTTGTTGGCGGCTTCTACAGCTCCATTCATCTGAGGTCTGTAAGCTGTGGAATTCTTGTGTTTGATCTTGAAAGCCTCGCACATAGCTTTCATCAAGTCACCGTTGACATTGAAACCATTGTCGGTGATGATTGACTCAGGAATCCCGAATTGACAAACAATACGGTCGCGGACAAAGTCTTCCACGACTTTCTTAGTCACTTCTTTATAGGATGCTGCTTCGACCCATTTGGTGAAATAGTCGATGGCTACCAGAATGAACCTGTGTCCGTTGGAGGCGGCATGCTCGATTGGTCCAATAATATCCATGCCCTAGATGGCGAACGGCCAGGGTGAGCTTGTTGCGTGTATCTGAAAACGGTGGCATTTTCGGACATATTTGATGCAGTCCGTTTCCATAGTCATCCAAAAGTAACCAGCTCGGAGTATCTTCTTTGCCTAAACAAAACCGTTCATATGCGGGCCACAGGTCCCAGCATGAATCTCCTCTAGCAGCTTGGATGCTTCCTTTGCGTCGACACAACGTAATAATCCCAAATCGGGAGTCCAATTCCTCCGTTGTGAAAGAAGTTGTTGGATAGTCTTCGAAGTGTGTGTTTCTGAGTGGGATTCGCAAGCTCTGGGTAATCTCCTTTTGCCAAATACTCCTTGATGTCATGAAACCAAGGATTTCCGTCTGCTTCCTCTTCGACATGGGCACAATAAGCTGGCTGATTATGGATCTTTACGGGAATAGGATCAATGAAATTCTTGTCCAGGTGTTGGATCATTGAGGACAAATTAGCCAATGCATCGACGAACTCATTCTGGATTCTGGGGACATGCCAAAATTCTATCTTCATGAACCTCTTTCTTAATTCCCGTACGTGGTGCAGATACGACAGTATCTTGGAATTCTTGGTAGCCCACTCTCCTTGTACCTGATGTATCAGTAAATCCGAGTCACCAATAACTAACAGCTCCTGGACGTTCATGTCAATAACCATGTTGATCTCTAAGATACAGGCTTCATACTCTGCCATATTGCTGGTGCAGGGGAATCTGAGTTTGGAAGATACTAAATTAATGCTAACCGGTTTCTGATATTAGGACTGCTCCAATGACAATTCCCTTGAAGTTTGTTGCTCCATCTAAGAACATTCTCCAACCATCATAGGATTCTGCAATGTCTTCTCCTATGAATGATACCTCTTCATCAGGAAAATACATTTTCAGAGGTTCGTATTCTCCATCTACAAGGTTCTCAGCAAGATGGTTTGCCAGTGCTTGTCCCTTGGCTGCTTTTTGAGTCATATAGATAATATCGAACTCACTCAGCAGGATTTGCCACTTGGCTAGCTTGCCAGTGGGCACGGGCTTCTAAAAGATATACTTCAATGGATCCATTCTCGATATGAGATACGTTGTGTAGGAACAAAAGTAATGCCTCAGTTTCTGAGCTACCCAAGCCAAAGCACAACAAGTGCATTCCAATAGAGAATATCTGGCCTCGTACGGAGTGAACTTCTTGCTGAGATAATAAATGTCTTGCTCCTTTCTTCCTATTTCATCGTGCTGCCCCAGAGCGCAGTCGAAAGCTCTATCTAACACTGCAAGGTAGAGTAACAAAGGTCTACCTGGCTCAGGCGGTACCAAGACTGGTGGTGTTGATAGGTATGCCTTGATTTTGTCGAAATCCTTTTGACAATCATCGGTCCACTTTGTTGCGGCGTCCTTCTTCAGCATCTTGAAGCTCGGCTCACAGATAACTGTAGGCTGTGCTATGAATCGGCTAATGTAATTAAGTCTCCCCAAGAAACTCATCACATATTTCTTGTTCCTTGGCGGTGGTAGTTCTTGAATGGCTTTGACCTTTGACGGATCTAATTCTATCCCTCGGCGGCTGACAATCAACCCGAGCAACTTTCCAGCAGGAACCCCGAATGCACACTTCGCGGGGTTCAGCTTCAGATTGTATTTTTGCAACATTTTGAAGAACTTCCTCAAATATTCTATGTGGTCAGTGGCTTTGCTAGACTTGATAATAACATCATCCACGTATACCTCGATCTCTTCGTGAATTATGTCATGGAAGATGGTGGTCATAGCCCTCATATAGGTCTGCATTCTTCTGGCCGAATGGCATTATCTTGTAACAGTACACTCCCCACGGCGTAATGAAATCCGTTTTCTCATCATCTTCGTCATGCATCCGATCTGATGATAACCAGCGAAGCAATCCACGAACAATTGTAGTTCATGCTTGGCGCAATTGTCAATCAGGATATGTATATTTGGCAAAGGGAAGTCGTCTTTCGGACTAGCCCGGTTGAGATCCCGGTAGTCGATATAGACTCTAACCTTCCCATCCTTCTTTGGTACTGGCACAATATTGGCTAACCATGTCGGGTACTCAACTACCCCGAGAACCTTGGCGTTGATCTGCTTGGTGACTTCTTCTTTGATTTTCAAACTCATGTCGGGTATGAACTTCTTGAGCTTTTGTTTTACCGATGGACACATTGGATTGGTTGGCAATTTGTGAGCCACAATAGACGTACTTAGACTAGTCATGTCGTCGTACGACCAGGCGAATATCTCCTCATACTCCTTTAGAAATTCTGCGTATTCTTTCTTTTTCTAACGGCGACAAATGATGTTGATTCGTGTTTCCTTGATGTTTCTGAATCTCCCAGGTTGATGCTTTTAGTCTCGTCCAGGTTGGACTTAAGTCTGTTCTCAAAATTCTCAAATTCTTTGACAATCTCGTCAGGTATGTCATCTTCTTCTGAATCCACGTCCGTTTGCTGTGTTGTCTCGTTGCATATCACAGTCATCGATTCATCAAGACAGGTGATAGTAATGTTGTATAGGTAAAGTAATGAGAGAAAATGATATCAATAAATATTGGTTCATAAGAAAATTTTAAAAATGCTTTGATAAATTGAACGATTGTTTTGAACATTGAAGATCTTATTGCAGGAATTAAAATGCAAAAAAGGAAATCATTTTGTAAAGAAAAATAATGAATAACGCTCGTTTAAGCCTTGCTACCCCGAGGCTCGTCGGGCTTTGGTTGTCCTGACAGTCCAATTTTTGAGGTACACCTCTCTGATCACAGCCTGTATGGAAGGGCCTTCCTCCCCCTCCTCCTCGAGAATAACACAGCAGTCCATATCACTGTCCTCCAGAAACAAGTTCCTCATTGCTGCAAGTGCTTCTTCTTCGTCTGATCTATAAATAACGTTGGCCTGTTGGAAGGTCTGCTCCAGATGCGGTATTGGTTGCTCCAAAGGGTAATAAGGACCGCCCATGGTGGCGACCAGTTTTTGAATTCTTCCCAAGTGTATTCATATCCCAAACCGAAAGTGGTGTCGTGCTTCTTGAGTTTGATAGGATTGGAGATCCCCTAAAGGTTCTTTCCGAGTCCTTTATCAGGCTCGTACCCTCTCTAATTCATCATACTTGCGATCTTGCTATCCCACCATTTGTCTTTGTCGATAGCGTTGACCCGTTCAATGTGGTGGTAAGTTTCTCCACCCAGCGTCCTTCTTCCTTCAATCACCGGAATAGTCTAGCGACTGTAAATGGGGTTGCTACCATCGCCATGAATAATCACCTCTTATTGGTTCCACTCGAACTTCACAACCTGATGTAATGTTGATGCTACGGCCCTAGCAGCATGGATACATGGTCGCCCTAATAACAGGTTGTAGGACGCTAGCACATCTAACACTTGGAAGTCAACCTCGAACCAGGTTGGTCCCATTTGCAAGCATAGGATTATCTCACCAATGGTGGACCTTTGAGATCCATCGAAATCTTTCTCATTGATTTCTCCATCCTTTATCTCATGCAGCCCTTTACCCAATTTCTTGAGCGTTATCAACAGACATATGTTAAGACTGGATCCTGCATCGATCAGGATTATGGTGATGAAATAATCTTCGCATTGCATAGTGATGTGTAGTGCTTTGTTGTAACCCATACCTTCAGGTGGTAGCTCGTCCTCATGGAAAGTGATCTTGTGGCTTTCTAGCACTTGGCCTACCATATTTTCCATTTCCCCGCTAGTGATGTTGTTCGGGACATAGGCTTCGGTTAACACATTCAATAAAGCATTCATGTGCATCTCAGAATTCTGCAGCAAAGAGAGGATGGATATTTGCGCTGGCGTCTTGTTCAGCTGGTCGATGACCGAATACTCCTTGGCCTGTGCTTTCCTCCAAAGGTCGTCCGGACTTGTCTCGATAATGGGAGGCCGATTGGAAGCATGCCTGCTAGATTCAGCCAGATGTTCTGGGGTATAGACCCTACCAGTTCTTGTCATACCCTGCACTGCAACAACTTCTTCAGTCTTGACATTTCCTTTCTTCTCTCCTCGGTTGTATAGTCCCATGGTACAACATTTGTATAGAAAGGTGGCGTGGTCGATATCGCCACCGTGATTGGTGCAACTACCCTCACTTCGAATGGAACATGTGTCTGGGATTGTAAGGTGGCAACCTCAAATGGTGCAGGTGCATTTTCTGGAGACACGAACTCATCTTCAATTGGTACCGGTCTTTTTGCGGGTGACGCCGCTTCATACTCGAGAGGTACGGACATATCTACCTCAGCATCTGCAGACGGCTGAATCTGGACTATGATTGGGTTGAGAGTAACCGGTGGCTTCTTTGGGTCATCGCCTTCCACGATCAACCCGATTGACCCCTCGGGGACCCAGTCGTCTTCTATTTCAATCAAGTGGATTCCTCCACCCTTATGGTCCAGAAGAGGATTGTTTCGGACATTTGGAGCGGATTTCTTTTCCACGATGACCTTGTTGTCCATCAAGGACTGTATCTTGTCCTTCAAAGAGAGACATTCATCGATGGTGTGTCCCTTCATGTCGGAGTGGTATGCACAAGACTTGTTTGGATTGACCCATTGAGAAGGATTCTCAGGGGTTGCAACAGGGATGGGGGTGACATAACCAGCAGCTTTGAGCTTCTCATACAGCTGGTCGATGGGTTCAGCTATGGCGGTATACTGTTTTGGAGGTTTGCGATCAAAATTAGGACGAGGTCTAGGAAAGTTTTGGCATGCAGGGGGTGATTGGAAATGGGATGGTTGAGAATTGTAAGTGTGGCAGACAGGAGCGGGTTGAGAGTATCTGGGTGAAGCAGGTTGGTATGTCGGTGGTGGAGGTGATTGATATGTTGGTGGTGGAGGTGATTGATAAGTGGGTGTTGGAGCTTGGTATGAGGGTGAGGGTGCTTGGTAATTTGGGGTTGGTTGATATGTGAGTGGAGGTGTTGGGTAAGTTTGGTATTTAAGTGGGGATTTGGTTCTTTGTGAAACCATCACGGCTCCCGCGTCTCTTTTCTTAGACACACCACCAGACCGCAAAGCCTTATTTGTAGCTCGTAAGGCTTCGAAATTGGTGACCACACCGCTTTTGATTCCTTCTTCGATCCTTTCACCCAATTTGATAATATCAGAGAACTGATTTTCAATCACCATCAACCGCTCATAGTATTGTGGATCTTGAGCTCAGACAAAGAACTTATTCATCTGTTCCTCTTCTAAGGCGGTCCTGAACTTAGCAGCTTCAGATCTCCAGCGAGTAGCATACTCGCGAAAAGTTTCTGTGGGATTCTTCTTCAGATTCTGGATGTAGAACACATTCGGTGCGTTCTCTGTATTAAACCTGAATCGGTCCATGAAGTCAGACGCCATGCTCACCCAATTCAACCATTTCTCGGGGTCTTGGCTGAGGTACCAAGACAATGCATCTCCTTTCAAGCTCCTCATGAACATCTTCATGTGGATCCTCTCGTCTTTCCCTACTCCAATCTGCTTGTTGCAGTAGGTTCTCAGATAGACCCTTGGATCACCTGTATCACCAAATATTTTGAACTTAGGAGGTTTGTACCCCTCGAGCAGTCGACATCGGGCTATATGCAGAGGTCTTCATAGTTCAACCCTTCGACTCCCTTGATTCCCTTGACGCCTTGAAATCAGCTGGTCAGCTTCCTAAGTTCCTCGGCCAAGTTCTTGATAAGCAGGTCCTTTTCGTCAGACTCAGGTATGTATGTGATAGGGGGAGTGGAGTGTGGCATGGTCTCCACGTAGATGGGATTGGTATGGTGGCCTGGCGCATGAGTGTGGAAATGGTCATTTGTGGAGTTCTGAGGTTCTGGGATAAGCAATGGAGTGTTATTTGGAGTGTGGCAGGCGTTGCATTGCTCTGGAAGAGTTTGGTTCTTTAGTAGGATGTTGTGATAATGAGTTGCGGGATGATCTTGCTGTTTTGGGATGTTTTGAGGAGGTGTAGGATTGTGGATGTTGACGTCTGGGACGTTGAGGGAGAATGACAGGTTTTCCAGATTCCGAACTTGATCAAGCTCTTCTTGAAACTTTGACAACATTCGTTCCAGCTGCGACACAGTTTCATTCTGAATCCGAATACCCTGGCCATGAGTGGCCTCTACCCGTTCCACCACATTCTCATTTCTACCATTGCCTGAATCTTCCATTTTCTTTTTGCCTTTGTTCTTGCCTTTGGGAGGACTAAGAGGAGGAGAGGGTGGAGGGACCCTGGATCTTGTAAGATAGGATGATGATGCCAGAGTGCACGAACTAACATTTGGGGAGGGGAATAAATAAATATAGAAAGAGGAAAACAAAAACAAAAGGTAGCCAAGTCAGTGAGGATTATGAAAAGTATTGCGGTATTTAAACACATAGTGAAGGAATGTAAAGCGCGTCCTGATTTGGGGACCTCTTTTGTGCCCGATGTAGGCCTAGTGACAAATTGATTTGGAGATCTTAAGATGCTAAATACCTCATTTTATTAATAAGAAAATAGACGAATCCCAAAACGACACTAAACAAACAGGAGGTGAAGGTCACTAATGGCCATTGGCCTTATTACATTGATAAAGTAAAAGAAAGACATTGCTATCTACTTGGTCCCAGAAGGGCCTTCCCCAGACTCGACATTCTTGCTTCCCTCGTACAGTTTCCCCAACTTGCGAAGTCCTAGCAATAGGTATGCTCTGGCTAGATGTCCATCTTCGGTCCCTTCAGCCTTTTGACAGTCTTCAACCCTTTTGAGAAATTTTTCCTCCAGTTCCACTATGCCTCTCTCCAAATACCCTAACCTCTTGTTGGTGCTGATAGCCATATCTTTCCATTTCTCGATCAGTTTCTTGCTAGACTCATGTATTTCACGGTTCTCATCCTCACATTCACGGATCCTTTTGCGCAGCAGGTTGTATTTGACTTGTGCCTCGGCCTTTTCATTTATAACCCTGTGGCCCTGAACAAATCCTAGCTTGCTCAGACCACCCCAATTTTTTTGCCAACCAACCAGAATAGAAAGGGGTACAACTAGCATGATATATGTCTGGCTTGATGGTGTCCTTCTCCATTAGAATCTTGCAGTGCCACATGTGTTGGGCTTGGCACTTGTGAGGACTATCGTCATTTTGGAAGTCAGCTTGAAGATGGCTTATCTTGTCGACCCTGGGTATGACTTGCTTCCTACCCGCTTGCCTCATAACTCGAGGAGGGATGTAAGGGTATGTTGCTCTTAGACCAATTATTATTAGGAACAGTGCATCTCTGGAACGGGCGATGAACTACTCTGTCAGAAACCACTCGAACATCCACTGAACCTGTTCTTCAGTCAGATTATCAAAGAGTTTGACCCATCCTTTGGTATTCTCATGCTGAGCAAACATGTCGGGGATGTAATTCATTCGCTTTGGATGGTGGAAAGAGATGTGGTCATCCCAAACTCTTCGATGAATTTCTTGTCGGTATTCGCCCTTTTGGAGATGTTCCATGAGCCAAAGCTGAAGTAGTAGATTGCAGCCTTCGAAGTGTCTTGCCCCTCGTTGACACTTTTCCAAGGCTTGATATACATCTGCAATGATCATGGGCACAATGCTGAAGTTTTGCCCACCAATTCCTTCCATTAGTGTCTTGGTTACCATGGCCAGTCTAGTGCGGATTCTCTCCTTCTTCATTGGAAACACAATCAGACCCAAGAAGCAAAACATGAAGATGAATACTCTACGGTGGATGTGATGGCAAACTCGTCGTGGTAGGTACGATATGATTTGCTGTGGCCGTACCTTTCGTAAAAATAATCAAAAGGGATATATGACTCCTTTAAGCATACAAGTTCTGCATTCTTCCTCAGACCCATCATTTTGAGGAAACCTTTGCTTGTGCGGTTCTCAGGCATTAGCAACCCCGGGGTTTCCCATACTAGGCCAGCCAGTCCTCCTATTTCCTCCAGCAAAGGTGTCATTTCAATGTCCCCAAAGCGAAACACAGATCTTTCAAAATCCCAGATAAGGATAGCAGCCTCTATTATCATGTTGTTAGGCTGGATTTCTTGGAGAGATGGTAGATTGTCCAAGTATGTTCTGACGAGAGTTTTGTCACTAGAATGCAAATCTTCCCACCAACTTAGCAATCTTGGATGGATATTGGAGACCATGCCGAATCTGGGGACTTCATACCTCATTTTTCTGCAAGGCAAACAAGTTACCCCCACCAGACTCGACTATTTAACATCAATAATTAACATAAAGCATTTAGTTCTCCAAATAAATGCATAGAACGTGATAGTGTCAGTTTGGGTTTAGAGAAACCCAGTGGACTTTTGGATAAGGCAATCTTAAAAGCTATCATGCGGACCACACTTTAGCCTGGTTAGGTTTGACCATGATGCATGAAACAACATAACGAAGTAAGGTTTCTATGGGGTTTTAGACTGGTACCCTCGAGCGGACAACTCAAGGGGGAAAGGCACGGAACCGTCGATTGCACCGTTGATCGACTAGTTTTACTGCAAATAAGCCTTTCCGAATTTAGGGGGTAATAATATAAGAAGCTCGCAACCACTCATCAAGCGTTGCTATAGTATTTTGTTTGGAACGAGTGGAGTATGAATGTTGAGCATGATTATGCAATAATAAATAAACATTAAAAACATGTTGTCATGTATTTGCACATTAGGAAAGCGGTAAATACAACAGTTATGATTTAAAGCGGTTACAAGGGGAAACAAAGAAACATGTCAGTTTTGCCTTTTGGAAGGAATAAATATTCGAAAGAGATAAACAATTAATTGCACATAGAGGGGGCAAAAGGAAATGAGCAATATCAAACAAAGCATACTCGGACAAATTCACAAAGCGGTTTGTAATGGTAAAAGCCTATAATCCCCAGCAGAGTCGCCATGCTGTCGGGCCCCCTTTTTCCTCTCCTTTCGGATCGGTCAAGGTTTATGACATTTTTGGACAACTCCTTTAAGGAAGAGTGAAGAGAGGAGAGTCTCCACCTAACGGGTTTGTGGTGCGTTAGGGCACCTAAGGGGTTTATCTATAACTAGGTTGTTAACTAGAGACAGGGTAAGGACTTGAAATTATCCTTAGGGGAAGGTGTTAGGCACCCCTTAGGATCCACAAATGTAGTTCCCGACCAATCAGCTTTTGTGAATTTTGTACAATTAGCAAATAAACAAATATGGCTCAAATAGTAGGGGATTTAGTCTAAGTACACATAGGTTTAGAAACAGTTAAAGTTAAAGCTAGATTTTGAAAAGAATTACAATCTAAGAATGTTTATGGGAATAAAGGGGTTCCTAGGTTTGTCTATAATATGGATCACATCAATGCAATACCCGGTATGACACTCCTTCAAGAGGGGCTACATGTGGTATTAGCGCGCCGGTCATCATATCCATATTCTACCCTTTCCCACCCCGTGAAGGTAATTAAAGCGCGTGTTGGTCACAAACTCCATTGCATGTTGTTACCCGTCCCTTCCTATTAGTCTCGGAGGAAATTAGACTCCTATCCTAAAGGGAGGTTCTAGGCAGACCCTCAGGTTTTAAAGGTAAAATTTCTAGGGGACAAATAACAAAACAGGTAGGACTGCACATAAGGGAAGAACATGGAAATCAATTAAGGGGCTCAAGTATACCTCCACATATATTGCACATACATAGCATGCCTCATACACAAATTTGGGTCTAGTTTCAGTTCCTAAGCATGATATCTAAATGACAATAGCAGGATCAGATTTTTCATAACTCAGAGAGGGAGTCCTAGTCAGGCTTGCCTACTGATTTTAACATGCTGGTAGTTAAACATGATCACAAAGACATATCAAGTTTTATTCCTTGTAACTGATTTCCTAAGGCTTGCCTAGGTGTAAAATAACATGCAGCAGTTGTACAATTTTGTTAAAAGGTTTCATATTACCAATCCTAATAGCATGTGATTTTAAGTGTTTACTAAAGACCGATTTCCAGCTTATTAGAACAGGGACTGTTTTAGACACGTATATTTAAACTAAGTGTGATTTGAGTAAGTATGACCCTAAGGCATGATTTCTAATGCAGCATGATAACTTAAACATGATTTTTTCTAAATGAATGCAAGATCACAACATTATGCACAACTTCAGGAATAGCACATGTGACAGATTTTAATCGTTGTTTACCTAGAACAGGATCTCTACTTGTATAGCATGATTGTATATTTGTTAATACATTTGTTCTAAGGCATGATCTAGACTACATTTTTCAGAATGCATTGACAGAATCAAATGGTAACAGTTTTTATTTTTATTACTAATCCTATGAATATGATTTCTAAGTGAAGGCAAGGAGTGATGACATGCTGAAAGAAAAGCAGATGTATGAACCTAAGTGACATAGTATCTAATGCATGGCATACTTGATTCCTAGACATGGTTACTAGTGCGCATATAAAAAAAATAAATCTAGAAAAACATGATATCATCCCATACTTACACTATAACATGCATATCCCCACCCATTTCCACTATCCAACCCCAGAATCATTATTACAAATTATTTCAAACCTCTGAATATGAATTACATAATTAAAAGGAAAAGAAGAAGTTAACTATAGGGAGCCTTCCATAGTAGGCCCAAGTTTCCAGATCCTTAAATGCCATTGGTTCACAACCCTTTACATGATCCAGGTGTGTCAAAGTTCCCTAAGGATCTCAAGAGATACTTGGCAGTGCTCACACCCAGATTTCATAGCCAAGATAGAGTCAGTGCAATATGGAAAGGCCAACTCTTGTGTGTTAAAGTTCAGAGAGAGCTCAAGGGTCCCAAGGCAATGCTCACACAAGAGGGGAAGAACCTAATGTCTAAGAGTATAGTGGAAGTGCTCATAGTGAGTAAGAACAGTTTTAAAACAATTTTGAGAAAGAGAGAGGTTTAATGAAAATTAGCTTGAAAATGGTAAGGCAATATCACAACCAACATACTCAAATAACACACACAGAACAATAAACATGAATAAAGACTAGTTCAGCAACCACAAGTAGGGAGATGAGGGATTGGGGACAAGTACGAAGCACATAGGAACATGCTTGCACACAAGTAGGCCTCAGAAAAGTATTACAAGACTTAACAGTCATAGCATAGTCCTTTACAAGGATTCATATAAGGATCCAAATAACATCAGGTTGAGGGGTGTTAGAGTGAACACTTTGTTCAAAACTACATGCTTATCATGTACTGGGATAAGGTGATAGGGCAGAAGTTTTAATGGGACATATAGAAAGTAATAGAGATGCTGAACTAGAGAGTAACCATATAGATAGTTTAATAAATAGGCATGATAGTTGCAGGGCAAGCAATAAAACCATAAGTAGACACATAATAGGAATAAAAGGAACTGTAATACAGACTGAAGCATGTTGTTTTGGAAACCTTAAAATTAAACTGAGAACATACCAGTTAGATGATGAAATAAGTGCAGAGTAAAGGAGCAGTAGTATGCAGAGAAAGAGAGCTATGTATAGGACAATATAGACCAATAGAGCAGTAATGCAAATAGAACAGTGGCACAGTAGAGCAAGTAGAGTAATAGAGTTACTCAGTCTTTGCTTTTAGCCGACTGAGTAGCAAGCAAACACAAGAGAGAAAGAAAAGTTCAGAATAGAGTATGTTTGTGTGTGAGAGGGAGAGCTTGAACTGTGTTATGCTAAAGAAAGAGTGATATATTTATAGCATTTCAAAACGAGTGGAAAATAAGGTAATAAGTACTGATTGATCAATCAATGGAAATCAGATTCAATTAGAATCAATCACAGACCCAGACTCCCTTTAATTAGGAGTCCTAATTCAAACGGCCATACTTGGTGTCACATAAGGAAAGAACCAGTCATGAGATATTTATTACTATAATAAGAGTAGTAAGGCATGTAGTAAGCAATTAAGTCTAGGTTCATAACACATAATTAGGGAGAAGATATGTCAAACAATCATCAACATATTCGTGCACATAAACAGGGTATAGTACAATTTAGTTATAAAAATTAGTCACAAGAATCAAGGATGTGATTGAAAATCACAGGGACTCAATGCTAACTAAGGAAAGTATCACACAAACAAGGAAACAATTCGAAAATCAGTACAGAGGTATCATTCAAAGGGAAATATCCCAATTTTAGAGGGAAATCAAAATCAGTAAAGGCCATAGAGTAGAAAAATTAATAAAGCCTTAATCAAATAATACTGGAATAACATATGTTAATCAAGAATCAGAAAACCCTAGGTAAAGTAAGAATCACACAAAATCGGGGATTCAAACTAGAGCATAGTACGTATCAAAGCAGGATAGAGAATAATCTGAAAACCTAACAAGGCAAATAGGGTAAAAATCACAAAAAGCACAGATCGTTTCATAAGAAACAGGCACACGTAAATATTGAACGAACATATTATCAGAGACAGCCTAAAAATTAGGGCTTTTTAGCATAATAAGTTAGATAGCAAGAAAAACATAAGAAAATCATTCAAACATAGTACAAAGTACTTAAAATCGGTAGAAGAATTGTTTTTGAAAGGGGTTAAGAAACCCTAGTTTTGAAAGTGAGGAAATCGTTTGAAAACAAAGAGATTTTTTGCGGAAAACATGTGAAAACCTTGAGATGCACATAGATCTGTTACAGATCTAGAAAGATTAGAAGGTTCGAAGTTAGGGTTTCTAGGAGAACCCAAAAAAGAAGAAGAAACTTAGAGATATTACCGGTATTTGGCCGGAAAAGGGTAGATATTACTCGACCAACCATAGATGGCCGGAGAAAATGTCATGAGACCGGAGAGATAAATTGAACCGCCTCTAGTTCACTTGAGATCCCTGAACGGTGACACAAGCGTAAGGGATGGAGACATAAGGACGCTAGGAGGTGAGACCTTTAAGGTTTTCGGCTCAGAGATGGCCGGAGGAGATGAACAGACCTCATCGGAGGTGAAGAGACCAGAAGTCTCTAGAGAGGCCTAGAGAGATATAGAAAGAGTGTGAGATGAGTGAATGAGGGAAGATGGGGGCGGTAGTCGTTAGGTCTAATTAAGGTAAGGATTAATCTGGTCCGTTGATGAGAAATGATCAACGGTCTATTTTAAAAAGGGAATTGGGTCTGGTAGGCTTAGAGGATGGGCCTGGGTATTGGGCTGGTTTTAATTGGGTTGGGGGTTAAATTAAATTAGGCTGAAATTGAAATTAAAATGGCTACTTGTTAAATACCCACTAAAATAGATAAATAATTAATAAAAAATAGCTAATAATTATATAAATAAAAAATGAAATTGAGGATAAATAAATGAAATTAAGGTAATTAGCTAATATTAAAATATAAAACGACTAATTAGTGATTTAAAATGGTATAAATGTACAATTAGGCTATAATTGTAAAATTAATGTAATTATAATTAAATAATGCCAAATTGGCTAATTTATGGAATAATTAAATCCTAATAGGATTTAAAATGATGTATTGAGCTGGGAAATATTTTGAAATTATTTGTAATATAATTTATGAATAATTATTGAATTTATAATACTGAATAAATTGGATAAGAAATTAATAAAATATGGAAAATTATGGAAAAATACTAGTTATTATAAAAAAGTGATTTTGAAGGCACATATGCAAATTTTAAAATAGTTTGAGGAAATTTGGGTATCAACAACTTGGGCAGACATTCACAACCGATATCAATCGAAGATTAGATTCGAGGACGACCAACTGGGAGCCCCCTCAGGTTCAATGCATCTTAACCGGTTGACAGGTAAAAACCAAAGGGATGTTGATAAAGAATCGAGGCCGAATAAAGATCGGTATCAGCCATATGTTTCAGATAGAAGGAATAACCATACAAGGCGTAATTCCACCCAGAACGATTGTGAGGGGGTGACCGAGGACAGAATTCTCGGGGACTCATGAGAAAAATTGGATTCGACAAATATGCAGATCCCATGGAAGCACCCCGATTATCATAGTACATATTTAGTGTCAATGCCTCGAGTATCGTATCGGCCATCGGGAGGATCAAATACACTAGGTGGCCCAGACCTATACAAATTGATCCCTCTCAAAGGAATCCAAACCTGATGTGCAAGTACCATGGCACGCATGGCCATAGGACCGAAGAATGCAGACAGTTGAGAGAGGAAGTAGCTCGACTATTCAACAAAGGTCACCTCCAAGAATTCCTTAGTGATTGAGCCAAAAATCACTTCAAGGAAAGAGACGCTAACAGAAAGAATGTACAAGAAGAACCTCAACATGTTATCCACATGATCGTTGGCGGGGTTGACGTCCAAAGGACCACCAAAGTATCGGTCACAAGGGAGAAACGGACTCGAGACTATGTGCCCGAAGACACTCTCTCGTTCAACGACGAAGAAGTAGAAGGCATATCACAGCCGCACAATGATGCCCTGGTAATTTCTATTTTGCTAAATAAAATTCAAGTTAAACGTGTTCTCGTGGATCCAGGTAGCTCAGAAAACATAATCAGATCGAGGGTCATAGAGCAGATCGACATGCTAGACCAGATTGTACCTGCATCACGAGTCCTAAACGGCTTCAACATGGCTAGTGAAACAACAAAGGGAGAAATAATCTTTCCAGTAAACGTGGACGGTACCATCCAAGGCACAAAATTTCATGTCATGGAAGGTGACATGAGGTATAATGCACTGATCAGAAGGTCATGGATCCATAACATGAGGGCAGTACTGTTGATCCATCACCAAATGATGAAGTTCCCAATAGTGGATGGTATGAAAATGGTTTATGGGGAACACCACACATCAAAGGAGATGTTTGTAGTCGACGAGGTGATGCCGATACCAGCACCTTCGACTTCAGAAAAGTCGAGCACCAAAGATAAGCAAGCGATGAAATAGCAATCACTGTCCCCAACCTTGACCGAATAAGATAAACATACAATCGAAGAAGATGAAGAGGATTTTCTCACTCCTTGAACTTTCGTCGTTCCCGAAGAATCGGATGCAACCAAATCAACAGTCGAAGAGCTGGAACATGTGATACTCATCGAGTATCTACCCGAACGTAAGGTATACCTAGGAACAGGGTTAACCCCCAAACTCAGGAAAAACTCATTCAATTTCTTATTAATAACATGGATTGCTTTGCATGGTCTCACTTAGACATGATATGAATCCCACCCGAGATTACAACTCATCGGTTGAGCCTGGATCCCAAGTTCAGACCGATAAAGCAAAAGAGAATACCCTAGTCCGAGGTGAAGCATGCCTTCATAAAGGAAGAGGTAACTAAACTTCTGAATATAGGGCCTATTCGGGAAGTCAAATATCCTGAATGGTTAGCCAACGTAGTCGTAGTCCCCAAAATGGGGAACAAACTTAGAATGTGTGTAGATTATAAGGACCTGAATAAAGCATGTTCGAAATATTCGTTTCCTTTGCCTAACATCGATCGATGGATTGATGCTACGGCTGGCCACCAGATACTTACTTTTCTCGACGCCTATTCTGGATACAACCAAATCCAGATGGACCCAGAAGACCACGAAAAAAATTCTTTTATCACTAAGTATGAAACTTACTGCTATAATGTAATGCCTTTCGGGCTAAAAAATGCGGGGGCTACATATCAACGGCTAGTTAACAAGATGTTCTAAGAACAGACAGAAAAATTAATGTAGGTTTATATTGACGACATGTTAGTTAAGTCCCTGCGCACAGAGGACCATTTGACTCATTTGCAGGAGACATTCGAAATCTAGAGGAAATACAACATTAAGCTTAACCCCAAAAAGTGTGCTTTCATGGTCGGCTCGGGTAAATTCCTCGGCTTTATGGTGTCAAATTGGAGGATCGAGATTAATCCCGATAAGATCAAGGCCATCGAGGACATCATCATCGTGGACAGTGTAAAAATGGTTCAGAGGCTAACCGGACAGATAGCCGCCCTAGGCTGGTTCATATCGAGGTCGTCAGATCGGAACCACATGTTCTTTTCCTTACTTAAAAAGAAAAATGATTTTACATGGACTCCGGAATGTCAGCAAGCATATGAGGAATTGAAACGGTACCTATCGAGCCCACCTTTTCTCCGCACCCCAAAGGCAGATAAGAAGTTATCACTATACTTGGCAGTGTCCGAGATAGCGGTAAATGGAATATTAATTCGAGAAGAACAAGGTACGCAGTTTCCAGTTTATTACATGAGTCGGACCTTAGGTGTTATATCACGTACCTTAGCATTAGGATGTGGCGTAGTAAATCCACATGAGTTCGAAGGGATTATGTCTATTAGGAGGTTATAGAGGGTTTAAGACATTATTATTATGAGGTCCTGTAAGTTTAGAACCTTGATATCGTTGGATATTATGTTAGTGTGGTATTTTCTTTTAAGTGAAGTATTTTAGTAAAAGTTTTATAAGTATAATTTTTGATAGTTACCATTATTACTATTTTCGAATATGGTAAATTATACATATATGGGAAAGTTTATGAGATTTTCTTTATTGTAAAGATAGAAATATTTTCTCACAAGAAAAGAAGGTTATCTTTTTACCATTTTAAGAATTAAGTGTAGGAGAATTTGTACTCTTTATACGAGATTAGCAAAATTAAAAGTTGAGAAAATATATGTATTTTTACATGGATGTCTTAACGAAATAATAGTATATGTATTGATTTTATATGGTACCACATGACCATGATAGTAAGGTGTATAAACTGTATTAAAAATAAGTAGAATTTTAAGTATTTGAGATAATTCTTAAATATGCAGGTAATTTATTAATTACCGGGTAACAAGACATTACCTAATTACTTAATACGTGGATAAAGATTAAAAAACCCCACCCCAACCCCACGTGGAAGCAAGCCACTAACAAATAGATGACTCTTGGTCACATTAGATTCGGTGGCAACCTAATTTCAAGACAAGTCATGTGATTAGAAAAGTTACAAGTCTTTTAATACCAAAAATGTTTATCTTCCACCATTTTTGAAAGAATAGAAATCTTTATCTTCCAACACTGTGAAAGAATAGAGAGGGCTCTACGTAAGGCAATCTAAAAGCTACAATCAGAAGTGAAAGTTAGCAAATCTTATTAGTTTTAAACCAAAAAGACCAAGTTTTCCAGGGATGGTTGTGATTGTAATTTACCCCATTAATGCCCTCACAACTAGTTACCTACAGCCTTTCTTTGGAGATAGTGAACCACAAGAACAGCAGTAAGCATAACATTCACAGATATAAGGTAATCCAAGAGATATAAGGTTAATGAGCAAGAACGGTAGTAAGCACATATGTTCCAGCACCAGTTGCTATGCATGTAAACCAGTCTAGTGAGCCACTAGTGAAATATCGATGCATATACACACATACGTCTGAAACATTTGCATTACCGAATGTGGTGCTATTTCGGGTGAGATTGTGTCTGACAACACAACATGGTAACTGATCAAGTACGGTTCAATCTTTCTCAAGAACAACATACGGATTTTTCCTACTCCGTTCGTTCGTCCGTCACGTATTTTGTCGCGATTGTCGTGTGTTAGAGGGATTGTCCGGAGAATCGGCTCAGGTATGTTAAGGCTAAGTTCTTCCTTCATTTTTCTGATCTCGTAATTACACGAGTTTGATAACGAGATATAAAGAAAATTCATATCCTGGAATTTACATATATTTTCCTAGTCTTGTAAGTGATAATAATATTCTCCTTATCGGAACTTCATATTCAATTGAGTATTTCCTCTTTCCAGTCAAGAGAGGAGAAAGTTTATATATACAGTATTATAGTATTTTCACTACCATCGAGCTATAATCGATGGGCAGGATCCTATTGACCAACCTATGATAAGATGGTAAGTCATATACCGAGCCTACTGTGGCCGAGCGCCTATGAGAGAGCCTAGTTGGCCGAGATACAGAGCCTAGTATGGCCGAGCGCCTATGAGCGAGCCTACTACGACAGNTATATATATATATATATATATATATATATATATATATATATATATATATCATCTGGTGAGCATATCCTCAGATTATATTTGACCCCCAATTGCTTTCAGTTATATATTATCAATTCAGTTTCAGCTTTTACTATATTTCCTTACATACTCGGTACATTATTTCGTATTGACGTTCCTTTTCTGGGGGCACTGCATTTCATGCGTCCAGGTTCAAATACAAAGACGGGTAGACCTCCTTATTAAGTGTTACCCGAGTTCAAAAAATGATCGGTAAGACTCCACCTCATTGAGAGTGCATCCGAGTCTATGATTCATCGTGTCAAAATTTTGCTACAGACTTATGGGTAGGCCTGTATCATGTCCCATTTGATGTCAAATAATCTTAGAGGCTTTGTAGACAGAGGTTCATTTTGTACAATATGTTAGAGGCCTTGATGTCCCATATGTATTCATGTTTGAAGAAAAATGGTTCAATGATATAGTGTTTCCCACTTATTGTTAAACATTACGAGTTGTGGCCATGTTGGCCTATGATAGTTGCAAAGAAAAAATAGTTGTAGAGTGGTTCGCTCGATCCAGTGCGGCACCGGGTTCCAGCCACGCCTCCCCAGGTCGGGTTATGACATTAGCAGATGTTGAAACCAGGTATCCACACCTAGAAAAGTTGGCACTTGCACTATAAAGTGCATCTAGAAAACTAAAGCCATATTTTCAGTGTCATCCTATATGTGTTATTACCACATATCCCCTTCAAAATATATTACACAAACCCGAGTTTTCGGGCCGATTGGCCTAATGGGCCGTCGAACTCGGCCAGTACGATATTGAATATCAACCCCGAACGACCATCAAGTCTCAAATATTAGCAGACTTCGTGGCAGATTTTTCGCCAACTCTCGTACCCTAAGTGGAAAAGGAACTTCTGCTAAAATCGGGTACATCATCGGGGGTATGGACCCTCTTCACGGACGGAGCCTCGAACGTGAAAGGGTCCGGGCTTGGTATTATTTTAAAACCGCCTAGAGGCAATGTTATTATACAATCGATTAAAACTGCCAAACTGACTAACAACGAGTCCAAGTATGAGGCTATAATTTCAGGTCTCGAACTAGTTAAAAGCTTGGGAGCGGAAGCCATCGAGGCTAAATGCGACTCCCTACTGGTAGTTAACCAGGTAAATGGAACCTTCTAACTTCGAGAGGACAGGATGCAAAGCTACTTAGACAAATTGCAGGTCACTTTGAGTGGACTCTGCAGCATGTACCTCGAGAACAAAATACTGAGGCCGATGCACTTGCCAACTTGGGATCGTCAGTCGACGAAGACGAAATAAGCTCTAGGACTGTCGTCCAACTCTCAAAGTCTGTAATCGTGGAAGGGCACGTCGAAATCAATTCTACAAGCTTAACCTGGGATTGGAGGAACAAATACATCGAATATTTGAAGAACGAGAAGCTGATGTTGGATTCCAAGGAATCGAGGACTTTACGAACTAAAGCCACTTGGTTTGCATTAGACGAAGATAAAATGTTATACAGAAGGGCGTTCAATGGTCCATTGGCAGTATGTTTGGGGCCGGGGAATACTGACTATGTTTTGTGAGAAATCCACGAAGGCACCGAGTCACTAGTAAGAAGGTTCATCAGAGCAGGATACTATTGGGATAGCATGGAGAAAAACTCTAAGGAGTTCGTTCGAAGATGCGACAAATGTCAAAGGTTTGCACCAATGATTCACCAGCTCGGCGAACAACTTCACCCGGTCCTATCCCCATGGCCATTCATGAAATGGAGAATGAACATCGTCGGTCCTCTATCGTGAACTCAAGGGTTAGCGATCAAAGCAAAGTAGAGTTTGAATCTATTAAGGAGCTGGTATTTATAGGTTTAAAACGGCGGTTTGGTGCCACTAGCGGCCGACCGACGACTGACATGCATTGATGGTTGTTTGGGAGCCGAACCGACGGGACATTTCGGTCACATCAATCGCTTGTCATGGTCGAGATATCGAAGAATCGGGTCTCAAATCGTTTCTGATCATTTCATTCGAAGAAACGCGGGGACTATCTGTATACGATAAAAATTGAGGATACCCGATTCTACGGTTTCGAGGGTATGTCTCGAGAATGAGACGGTATCGAAGCAAGTTCGAGCTCTAAGAATATGAAGACTAAGGGATCGAGATCAGGCTAAATCGACACCACAGTAACAAAATCATGAGATATCCGCAATCGACCATCATTCTCGATGAGAATCTCGGAACCGATAGAGCCGTCAACGGTTAATGGTTGTATACTTTTGCAGCTATTAAATGTAAATAGTTTAAGCCGTATGCTAAAAATGATCTTTGCCCGATTAATAACCGACTTTACTGTTTTTAATATGAAATAAGAAACATTGATAAATTATTTTAATAAATAATTAATGAATTTAGAAGACGACAAACTATGACGTTGTGTGCTCTGATTCCCTCTAGGATGTAGACTTTAATTAATATGTAATGGTAACAATGTTAAGAAGCAGGAAAAGAACGGAACAATTAAAATATTGGCTGACAATTATAGAGAATATTTTACTTGTGCAAATGATTATAATTTGGGTTGTTTCTCAAAAATTCGTACGCGTGACAAACATGTAGCCAAACGCTCCTATCTTCATATTGTATTCCATACCAAGTAACTTGATTTGGTCTTTATATCTTCATTCAAAATGGTCATGAAAATGAAAAAAGAAAAATACAAATTGCAACTTTTGCCAACATATGGCACGAAACATTGACCAAGTATGACTCTTATTTTCCAAAGTCACTTGCTAAATGCTACCTATCCAAACTCAAGTTAAGTCTTGACTCTTATGCTTTGGCACCTCGATGTAAACTATGTATATCCTGGATCAAACGGTCTAAATTGCAAGTTGATGATCCACCTTCACTAACACTTGCTCTTGCGAATTTTTCCATCTCTTTTGCCCTCTGCAAGAACTCATTTCTCCTCGCTTCCATCAAATCCCTGACTATCTTCTTGACGAGAACTCTATCACAAGTATCTTTCAAGTCTAACCCCAATTTCCATACCTCTCCAACAAATCTGCTATTGACTTGTTGGTCAGCTAACTGAGGCCAACATATCATTGGTACTGCCTTGTATATGCTCTCCAAAGTCGAATTCCAGCCACTATGAGTTAAAAATCCCCCAATGGAAGGGTGTGCCAAGACCTCTTCTTGAGGAGCCCAGCTGACAATATAACCATTTTCCTTCCGACCCTCTTTCAGTTCAACTTCCAATACATCATTTTTGTCCTTGATAACATCATGCCTAATAACCCACAAAAACTGCTGACCACTATTGACAAGGCCGTGCCAGAACTCTGTCAACTCATGTTTTGTCAATGTAATCAAGCTTCCAAAGCTTACATAAAGTACTGACCTCGATGGTTGCTCGTCGAGCCATTTTAAGCAACTCCTGTCTTCTTCCCATAATCCATTGGAAGATATGGATTTACCTTTTGATTCTGATGCTAGTTTGTTCTTCAAATGTGCATGGAGCGGACCAATGGTGTAAATATTTGGGATATCAACACAAATTTGGTCAAGTATTGGTCCTTCGAGTCCCTCGAACGTGTTGAATATAAGCCCTTTGGTTCGGGGGGTGCTTAAAGTTGCTCTCATGACATATTGGAAAGCTTTTTCTCCCAAATTATCCACGCGGCAAAAACTCGGTAGATCACGTCGCCTTAGAAAGCTCTCCATCCCCTTCACACTCGCAATTGGAGTGTCTAGGTCATTTCCTATCATATGTATCATAAAGTCGTTGGCCAATAAACTCCCAAATAAAAAATTTAATAAAAGAAACAAACGGCCGGTTACATGGCCTCAAAGGGTCAAATAATTTTGTGGCTCATTACAGACTTATTTTAATTTTATGGCCCCAGGTCTTTTTTTACACATGAGAAATTTGCTCTACACGTACGAAATTTATCTTTTATAGAAGAGAGATCTAAAAAAAATACTTTCTTATTTTAACATGGTAAAAAGCCACGAAAGCCTATTTCCTCCCATTTGAGCTCCTAGACATGTCTGTGGTCCTACTGGGTAACATGGTCATATGAGTTTTTCACATCTATGTGTTCCCTAGAGTTTTTCCAGATAAATACAATAATACTCCAAAATAGCAAGTTCAATAAACTAAAACTTGTTTGGATCAAACAATAAGAAAACGAGTTTAAAGTGAAAAAAGCTCACCAGAGAAGGGGAGCTCGCCGGCATGGATTAATTGAGGGATGCAATAATAAGCCCAAAAAGAGGAAGCGCTTGAAGTACGAAAATGAAAGATAGGAATCCCACAATCTTCAGCCACTTCAAGTGCTATAATTAAAATACCATCAGATATAAGAGAAGTCACTGGTGGTACCTGCCCTATAACATTATCAGTAGTGCCTAATTCGCAATTATCCAAAAGAAACAATTCTTTGAGAAGTGGTTTGGCAGTGGTTCTCAAGGACTTCAAAACGGCCATAATATCATCAGAAGTATGTGGAAGTTCATCGCCTAGGCCTAAGTTAATGGTTTTGAATCTGAAGCCTGGGTAACGGCCAAAACGGGACTGAAGGTCAGTACAACGTAAAAGTCGATTATGAATAGAAAGAGCGTTGATGAAGGTAATATGGATGGCGGACAAGCTAAGAAGCTCGGCCAGATTGAGCATTGGATGGACATGGCCCAGTACTGGGAATGGGAAGATGACCACATGAGGTGGTTGCCTTGCTCCTTGCTCCATCGTAATTTCTCCAATTTTACTATGACTTTTCAGCTCCTATATATTATACTCGGAAACTAGTTGCTGTGAAACTTTGGTTGCAAATGCTTCTACATATGAGGCGGGCATTCATGTTTATCTATACTCCTACTAGACAAGTCCAAATTTGCTCAGCTAAGCAGGGGCGTAATAGAAGATGCTTTTTAAGTGCTAGGATACAAATACAATGGACCAATAGAACAAATGAGTACCTTTTCTATTATTAGTCTTAAATACGTGTGTTTGCACGCGTGTACAACAACGTCAATAAAATAAAATTTGTATACAAGAAATATTAATTATGTAAAATAAAAAATAACGTTAAACCGTTACTTAAGTGACACAAATAAACGGATTACATAGATATAGTAATTAGATATTTTTAGAACTTGCAAATTAAAGATAAACTAAGTTAGTTATATATTATTTTAATTAGGTAATTTATTGTATGGGATAATAATATGTTAGTGCATCATTGAACCTAACCTAATTTCTCTTTCATAGACGATGTTGTCGGTCCTCAAAATTTCAAATTGTTTATTTAACATTGAAACAAAAATGACGACTCTTTATCATTTAATCATTTAGATGCATATTATTTACAATAATAATAAATTACCAAGTAAAATATTTAATCAAAGAAACTATGAAAAAAATTTCTTAAGCTATCTGCATTAAAATATAATCAACGATTTAACGTTGTAAAAGGAACAAAAAATCAAATAAATTTATAGAAAATAAAAAATATATATGAAGAACATAATGACTTCAATGAGCTATATATAGGCGAATTTGTGAACATATAAACATATAACGCAAATATTATTAGCAAAAATTCGAGAAGAAAATATTCATAGAAACGAAAAATCAAATAGTTAATTTATAACATTAGTTTGAATAGTAACAACAGATTTATAGCTAGGAGCACGTAATGTAGTTCGACTTCATTAGGTCCTGCACTAAAATTAGTGCCCTGCAATTGAACGCAAGTGGTAAGATCATAATAAAAAGAAAAAGAGTGATGAGAACTCTCTTCATTGTCAAATGCAACCTTCATGCTTAATACATACAATACAAAAGTGCACTTAAAAGATAAATCTGCAATCTAGTATAATTTACAATAACTATTGCACAAACAGACATATGTTACAAATAACGAAAGAAGCATCGACTTTAAATAATTTTAGCATATCGATAAATGGGATTTTACCATGAAAAACCTAGGTTTTGATAAAAATGGGATTTTATCACAAAAATGATTATGGAACTTAGTGAAAATCATATATTTATGTTCATAAGGTTATGGATAAAAACTTTCTTCGAAAATTTCCGGAATCTGGGCACGTGGGCCCGGGGGTAAATTTTTAGAATCTTAGATTTAGGGTTGGGTAACCTCTTTAATAGTTGGAATACGAACTTTTGAACATGTATTAATTAGTTTATATACTATTTGATTAGTTTTTGATTTATTCGGCACCGACTTGAGGGTGTGAGCGCATTCTTAAATTGGGAAGTATGCTTTGAGACGAGGTAAGTCTCTTTTCTAACCTTGTAAGAGGGAATTAACTCCATAGGTGAACTTAAATCAATATGCACTTCTATTTTTTGGGTATTATGTACGTACGATGTGACGAGAGTCCGTGCAAAACTACTATTCATGCTTATGTCCGGATTGATTTAAGCTTACACCATGCTTTGTTGATATCGTTGCTTGATTATGCTTACTAGTTGTTGGATTAAAGAGGAAGTTGAGGGTTTCACTATTGTAAAGTTCCAAGTTGAATTGACTCATGCAAATGGTTCACTAGCAGCATAATTGAAAGCCCTTAAAGAAGGTCTCAGGACAGCAACAGGTTGGAATCTTTTCCCACTTGAAATAGAGACAGACCGTACGGAGGTAATCCAGGCCATACATGAAGGTAATAATTTATTTAATAAGATTGTGAATGATTACAGGTCGTTAATGCACCAGCAGAAGGCTATCCTCCAGTACACCTTCAGGCAGGGGAATAGGATAACTCACCACCTAGCAAGATGGTTCCTCAACATGGGAAATGAAGTTTTTGGAGCAGCTGGAACTAGTGATGGTGCTAGGGGCAAGAAATTTTTTTTTGTTACATCCCCAAGTAATGTAATATATTTTTTGGATAAGGAAATTCTAGAACTTGCTACAGATGAAAAATTTCTATCTTTTGAAGCTTGCAAACTATTGGCAAGCTTAGGGAACAAATGTGTCCTTCCTGACACAGCTTATGAAAAGCATGTACTGAAACCCTCTTAGTTACTAATATATATATATTTCATGTTTGCTAAAAAAAAGTTCAAGTTAAATTTCTTATTTTAAAAAGGAATTGAGAAATACTACGATAAATTGAGAAAATCTAGGTTCAACCGCTTCGCAGATATATTTCGCGAACGGGGTAAATTTCCACTACTCTCATGGGAGCGAGCCGTTCTCCTCGGCAGGATTTATTGATATATTATATAGTTCGGGCCGTTCGATCCTTGACAGTGCACGATATATCATTATGTATATTTGGATCGGGCCGTACGTCATCGGCATAACTCGTGCGTAGAGATACTGAAATCCCTTTTTATATTTAATATTATTTCACGGACTTGAAAGGTGAAAGGAATAGATGAGAGAAATGATTTTGAATCTTACTTGAAAGAAGGATTGCTTACTTACTTCTTGTTTTGAGCTCTATTATCATTGTATATTTCATGCCTAATTAGAACTTCATATTATTCTATTTTTGTCCCATAGTAACTATCGGAGTCGACCCCTCATCACTACTTCTTTGAGGTTAGACTAGATACTTACTGGGTACATGTTGTTTATGTACTCACTCTACACTTATGTACTTAAATGTGCAGGATCTGAGGTAGGTGCATATGGAAACATAGTCCGGCGCACACGTTTGGCTTGCATTTCGAGACTTCACTGTGAGCTGCCTTCCGAGTCATCCTGCAGCAGCTGGAGTCTTCCTTTTGTTATATTTTCTGTCCATTTCCTTTTTATACAGTAGATTAGTATTCTTTGTATATTCTGCTAGTAGCCAACATACTTGTGACACCAGGTCTTGACATACACTAGTAGACTTATGATTTTGGATTTATTATTATGACTTAGATTTGCACTCAGTTGCTTGTGTTTAATTACTTTACATCTGTAAATTTCTAAAACTTTTATCAATGAGTAATGTTATTCAATTAGAAAACATATTAAAATAGGAAACCACTAGATTGATCAGTGTTGGCTTGCCTAACAACAGTGTTGGGCGCCATCACGACTTATAATGGAATTGGGTCGTGACAACTTATATAGTGACTTCTTCAAGTCTCCATATTTGGAAAGAAATCAAAGGGAATAAGGACTGTTTAAAAAAAATCTGTGCGTAATTATTAGGTGAAATATTATAAAAATAATTAAGTAATAAGTTGAGGAAAATAGGAAATGTCAATTTTGTCTATGGTGATGTCTTTTAATAAAGCACAAAAAGTTCAATGAACATTTCTCTAAGGGCTTTTGTGCATTTAATATAGTACAAATATAGATGTAGACTTACGTATACAAACTTTTAAATGGCCTTAAAACTAAATTGGAAAAGACTACAGTCAACCAACACATGTTTTTTTGGTAACATCTACGGTAGAGGCTCTAATAAACAACTTGACCAGTTTTTCACAATTGATTACTTAAAGCAGAATAGCCTGACATACACCTATACTTATTCGTGTTTGTCATTTCGGTCCCTGTACTTAAATATAGTTTCATCCAGACATATAAACTCAATCAAAACATGTGTTCTAAACCCCTTCGGCATTACGTGTTGATCACTCGATTTGACGTGGATGAAATATCATGTTCACATCAAATAAATTAATGCCACATTTTTAATTATTTAAAATATTAGTTTTTAAAAATATTCCAAATCCATCCCTATATTCCTCTGTTGTCGGCGACTCTTATCACCAGGAAATAGACGAAAAGTTATAAAGTCCCCTCCATCATTTTGCTCCTTTTCTTTCTTTCTAAGCACAATCTTAAACCCCAACTCATATATAAAACTCTTCAATTATCATAACAAATTTATGTCTTGCTTCATCTCCTTACACTCACTATTTGAGGTAAAATTCAAATCACCATAGTAATTTTGAAATTTACGGGCTTCAACAAATACAAATTCTCAAAAATAGAGACACAAAAAGGGGCCAACGAGCAGTGTACCTCACTAGAATTTAGTTTGAAAGTATAGTTGTAAAAAAGGGCGTAACAATCACTTTTTGGACAACAATATACTTTCAATTCTTATACTGCAAAACCCTTTTTTCTTCTCCTACTAGCACCGTACCTAATCAAGAGAAAGGAAGATCATCGAGATAGCATTTGATTTAGTTTGAAATGAATCTTCATATGGGAATTTTGATGCAGTACTCTATTTTCATTTTCAATATGATCTTAATTAAGAAGAAAAAAATCAGGAGGGTGTGGGGGATTCCGATAGGTAGGAGAGGGAGAAGCAGACGGGAAACACTAAGGGACAAGGAAGGGTTCAAGACAGGTAGGGCCGAAGGGGGTAGGGATCTTCTTGGGATGGGCAATTAATTTTAATCTTTTTGCTTCTTTTTTTTTTTAATGATTTTCAATATTTTTTAATCAAAATTAGTACATTCACTCCCCATTTTAGAGTATGTAATCATTCATTTTTTGACTCAATAAAATAAATACCACATAAGCTCAGTCAATGGTCAAAGAGGTTTAAAATACATATTTTGACCGAGTTCAGTTATTTGCATGAAACTATGTTGAGTACAGAGATCGAGATGACAAACACGGACAAGTATATGTGTATGTCAGGCTATTCTGCCGTTAATTAACTTTTCTTATACTTAGCGGGAAGATCGATTTTATGGTTCATTACAAAATATTATTTTAGTTAAGATTTATTAGTAAAATTTTATCTGTGATAGAATATTATTTACTATGTTTTTTATCACTCAAATTTTTAATTGACGTTATCAAGAGATTTACCTGTAATTATGTCCTCCTAATAATAGCCAGGCCTCCGATTCCACTGAGCAGTTGTTTATTATTTTTTTCGCCAAATTGTGAGCTGTTAATTATGTTATGCCAGAAATCACGAAATACTGAAACTGCTAAGGCCATGATAAAAGCCTCTAAAACTTCACCAAATTTTGTCTACACAATCCTTCCTAGAACGATATTAGGTGGAAGCACTGCCTACTTTATCTTTTATAAAACTTCTGCAACTATTTCTTTTTTCTAAAATTTGAGTGATCTTTTAAAGGAAAAATGAGTCTAAAAACCTAATAATAATAATAATAAGGGTTGAGGCCTCAATTTTTTGGGGTCTAAAGCAAGAGCTTCACTTTCTTCGATTAAAAAATACACAAGAGTTCGATTAACAAATTTAAAATTTTTATAGAATAATTATCTTAGATTCAAATTGTAACTAGTTTTATTATTTATAGGATATCATTTCCTCATTATTAGTCAATAAAAGACAAATTACACAAATAAATGAGAGAGGGAAATTGGCCTTGACTTGATGACTGGAATATTTGTTTGTCGCATGCCTTATAGAGAAGCCTGCAAAACTATTCCCAGAGGTTATGTCACAATCCTAATTTTTCACCGTAAGATGTAGTGATGATACCTAATCTCTACGACTAGGTAAGCCTAAAATAATAGCGAAAGTACTACTAAAATTTCAAATTAAACCTTCACACTACCACCATAAACTCAACAGTACAATAGCCAATACTTTCCCCAAAACCTGGTGGAACGGAGTCATAAGATCTACAAGAAAGTACTAATAGTCTCAAAATATAATACTGTTTGAAACAAGAAATAAACAGTAGAATGTCTAAAACAAAAGGTGACTCCGAGGCTTGCGGACCTCGAGCAGGCATACCTTGAAGTCTCCAAAAGCAGCTACTCAAAGCGTAATATGAGTACACCACAATGGTACCAAGTAAGTTTCAAGCCTAACCTCGATAGAGTAGTGACGAAGCCAGATCAAGATACCTACTAGGACATAATAAACATAATGAAAACATAATAACGAGAAGTAATGGAAGGCGGAGAAATAACTGATACGAAAAAATTTAATAACATAGAGACTAATGTCGATATTGTAAGTATAGAGATAACATAAAGGAAACAATTAAAGAGAACCACCAAAATCAAATACGGATCCAAATTAGCAAGATAAGGAAGAATAAAAGCAACACGTAGTGTTTCACCAATAACTCTTTACAACCTGAGCTAAACAACAAGAATCACCAACGAGGTACCGCTTCGTACATAACGAAAATCACAACTGAAGTACCACCTCGTATTCACATTTCTCAATTTCAATCACAATCTTTCCTTATACCGCCGCGTGAGCCTTACATTTGAATAGTTTTGAAAATATTTTTTTCGAAATAGCTACATGCACTTTAGCCCACCTTATGACGTCGTGTGGCTTCAAGTAATTCCCTTACAAGCAACATACACATAAGTCCCACATTTTGCCGTCGCATGCACATTAACCCCTATTCTTATACCGCCGCATGTGCATCAATATCACATCACAATTACAACTCGTATCACAAGTTCTTATGCCCAACTTGCCAATAATCAACAATATTAGTGTTTCCACAATAATAGCCCATGGCTCAATCAAAATGTGTACCAAAATATCAACAATAACAATGAATGTAAATTTCTCAACAAGAATGATATTTAAACAATAGACCACTCACCTCAATGTGATAACGACTTTCACAATTTCGACAACAATAACTCAACAATAGGAGACATAATATGTAACTACGATATCAAATAAGAATAACTCACATGGGAAGAGATAACATGTAACAATGACTTCAAATAACTAAACAACAACAATGGAAGAGATAACATGTAACAACGACTTCAAATAATGATAAATCAACAATGGAAGAGATAACATGTAGCAATAAAAGAGGCAACAACTTCAACTAAGCATAAGAGCAAAATATCAAGTAAGATATAGTATTAACAAATTAATTTAAAGAATGTAAGGATAGACTAACACAAGTAAGAGTATATTGACTATGAGAATTTAAACATGATATCACAATTCAATAAAAATATAGAAAGAGTCTAAGTAGCCTAAACCGGTTAAATACTATATATAACCCGTGTACTCACTCGTCACCTTAGTACACGACTTTCACTTAGCACAATTGACACAATCAATCACAAATCCTAAGGGGTAGTTCCTCCACACAAAGTTATGCAAGATACTTACCTCAATTATGCCAACTCAACCCTTGAAAATAGCATTTCCCCTAAAATTTGCCTCCACACGAATCATATCTAACAAAAATCGACTTACTATCATCAAACGATGCAAAAAAAATCAATTAGGATAGATAAAGCTATGACATTTACACTTTTTCAAAAAAGTCAACTCGAGGCCCGCCCGGTCGAAACCCGAGTCGAATGGTAGATTCCGACTACCGATAAGTCCACGAGTTCATATATGTGATTAGTTTCAAAATTCGAGTCCAAATCGACTCTCAAAACCCAAATTCTTATTTTTCAAAAACTTGACAAAGGTTCACAAATTTTCACTTTGATTCACATGCTTTTGATGTTTAATCTAAGATATCTTAATGAAATTTAGTTGAATATTGATTAGAATCACTTACCCAATATTTGTAAATGAAATCCCGACTCTCAGTCCTTTTCATCAGTTGCAGATGTCGCAATTGCAACATGGGTCCGCAATTGCGAAGAATACCTCGCAGATGCGGCAACTGGCCAGCCTAAGAGGAGGTCGCAAATGCGACATTGGTTTCGCATTTGCTAAGCCTGTCCTCATTGCAAATGCGACTGTTTTGTCGCAAATGCTAATTAACCCTATACCGGAGCTACTTCGCAACCAGGTATCGTGATTGAGATAACTGAGTCCCCTTTCTAAGCTTGCAATCGCGAACCTGGTGTTCGCAAATGCGACACCAGAGGCATAAGCACACCAGATCCTGTTTCTCAGCCCAAAACATTCCGAAATATGTCTGAAACTCATTCGAGCGCTCGGGGCTCCAAACAAAACATCCACACAAGTTTAAAAATATCATACGAACTTGCTCGCGCGATCAAAACACAAAATAACATCTAGAACTATGAATCGAACACTAAAATGCATGAATTTCAAAGTAAAGTTCAAGAACTACTAGAATTGCAACTAAGCGTTCGAATCCTTTCAGTTCAACTCCAAATAATACCAAATTTGGCAGACAAGTTCTAAATAGAATAACACACCTACGCCAAGCCCCAAAATCAAATTCCGAGCTCGATATTCAAAATTCAACCTACGGTTAAACGTTTCAACTTCAAATTGCCAAATTTCGACAAAACAAAACAAATCAGCATGTGGACTTCCGAATTCAATTCAGAGCATATGCCCAAGTACAAAATCACGATACGAAGCTATCAGAGCCATCAAAATACCGTTTATGAGTCATTTTCACAAAAGTCAATGTTTGGTCAACATTTCTAACTAAGCTTCTAAGCCAAGAATCAAAAGAGTCTAAATCAACTCGAAATCTTCCCGGAATGAAAATAATCAACCCCGTAAGTCATAAATCCATAAACATACATGTTTGAAACATAAAAAGGGGAAGCGGGGCACAATTACACAAAACAACCGGTCGAATCGTAACATTTACCCCTCTTAAAACAAACGTTCTTCCTAAAACGTGCATAAGGACATACCTGAAGTGATGAATAGATGAGTATAATGACTTCGCATGTCGTGCTCGGTCTCCCAATTCGCCTCCTCGAACGGATGGACCTCCATTGAACCTTCACTAAAGCAATATTCTTTGATCTCAACTTCCGGACCTGTTTGTCCAAGATAGCCACCGGCTCCTCAATATAAGTCAAATCCTTGTTCAATTGGACTGTGCTGAAGTCTAAAACATGAGACCGATCACCATAATACTTTCAGAGTATAGAAACATGGAAAATCAGACGGACCGCAGATAAGTTAGGTGGCAATGCAAGCTTGTAGGACACCTCCAATCCTCTCAAGGATCTCAAAAGGTCTGATATACCTAGGGTCAACTTGCCCTTCTTCCCAAACCTCATCACACCCTTTATGAGTGAAATTCGGAGCAAAACCCACTCCCCAACCATAATGCTACATCATGAACCTTCCAATAAGCATAACTCTTCTGTCTAGACTGGGCTATACGAAGCTGATCCGGAATCAACTTCATTTTTCCAAGGCATCCGAAACCAAATCTTTGGCCAACAACTTAGCCTCTCCCGGCTGAAACCAACAAACTGGAGAACGACACTGTCTCCCATATAAGGTCTCGTAAGGAGCCATCTGAATACTCGATTGGTAGCTGTTGTTGTAGGCAAACTCTGCAAGCGACAAGAACTAATCCCAATAACTCCCAAAATGTATAACACAGGAATAAAGCATATCCTCTAGTATCTGAATGGTGTGCTTGGACTGTCCGTCCGTCTGGGGGTGAAATGTTGTACTCAACTAAACCTGCTTCCCTCACTCATGCTACACAACTCTCCAGAAACGCGATGTTAACTGTGCCCCGATAAGAGATGATAGATACTGGCATGCCATGAAGTCAAACAATCTCGCGAATATAGATTTGAGCTAGCTGCTCTGAAAATTAGGTGGTCACCACCAGAATGAAATGAGCCGACTTGGTCAACCTATCCACAATCACCCAAACAATGTCAAATTTCTTCTGAGTCCGTGGGAGACCAACAATGAAATCCATGGTGACATGCTCCACTTCCACTCGGGAATAGCAAGTCTGTGAAGTAGACCGCCCGGCCTCTGATGCTCATACTTCACTTGCTGACAATTTAGGACCGAGCTACATACTCCACTATGTCTTTCTTTATTCTCCTCCACCAATAGTTCTGCCTCAAATCCTGATACATCTTAGCAGAACCCGGATGAATGGAGTACCACGAATTGTGAGCCTCCTCAAGAATCAACTCACGCAACCCATCCACATTGGGCACACATAATCGGCCATGCATCCGCAACACCCTATTATCTCCAATAGAAACCTCCTTAGCATCGCCGTGCTGTAACGTGTCGTTAAGGAAAAACAAATGGGGGTTGTCATAAAGAAGCTCTCTGATGTGATCATATAAAGAAGATCGAGAAGCCACACAAGCAAGAACTCGGCTGGGCTCCAAAACATCCAATCTAGCAAACTAGTTGGCCAAGGCCTGTACATCAATGGCTAATGGCCTCTCTACTGCTGGTAGATATGCTAAATTGCCCCGAGCTCTTTGAATTTCGACTCAAGGCATCAACCACCATATTGGCCATCCTGGGATGATATAGAATAGTGATATCATACTCTTTAAGCAGCTCTAACCACCTTCGCTGCCACAAATTATGATCTTTCTGTCTGAATAGACGCTGGAGACTCCGGTGGTCAGTTAAGACCTCACAAGGGACACCGTAAAAATAGTGCCGCCAAATCTTCAATGCATGAGCAATATCCGCCAATTCGAAGTCGTGGACTGGATAATTCTTCTCACGGACCTTCAACTACCGAGGCGCGTAGGCGATCATCTTACCATCTTGCATCAACACCGCGCCAAGGCCAACACGTGACACATCATAATACATAGTGTAAGACCCCGAACCCGTAGGCAACACCAAAACTGGGGTTGTATCAAAGCAGTCTTGAGTTCTTGAAATCTCTCCTCACACTCCTCGGACCATTTGAAAGGAGCACCCTTCTAGGTCAATCTTGTCATAGGTGCGGCAATAGATAAGAAACACTCTACAAAACGACAATAATACCCGGCCAAACCAAGAAAACTATGAATCTCAGTAGCTGAAGACAGTCTGGGCTAACTCTAAACTGCTTCAATCTTCTTCGGATCTGCCTTGATCCCCTAACTTAGACACCGCATAACCCAAAAATGCCACCGAATCAAGCCATAATTCACACTATGAGAATTTTGCAAATAACTTTTTCTCTCTCTCAAGGTCTGAAACACGATCCTCAGGTGCTGCTCATGATCTTCCCGGCTATGGGAGTACACCAAGATGTCATTAATAACCACGATGATGAATAAATCAAGATATGTCTGGAATACACTATTCATCAGGTGCATAAATGTTGCTGGAGCATTGGTCAGCCTAAAAGACATCACAAGGAACTCATAGTAACCATGTCCTAAAGGCTGTCTCCGGGATAATTAGATCCGAATCTTCAGCTAATGATACCCCGACTGTTAATCAATATTTCAGAACACTCTGGCATCCTGTAGCTGATCGAATATGTCATCAATGCACAAAAAATGGATGCACATTCTTCACCGTAACGTTGTTCAAGTGCTAATAATCAATACACATGCGCATAAAACTATCCTTCTTCTTCACAAATAAAATCGGAGCACCCTAAGGTGACACACTAGGCCGAATGAAACCTTTATCAAGCAACCCATACAATAGATCTTTTAAATCCGTCAACTCCGCTAGGGCCACACGAAAATAGAAATGGGTTGAGTGCCAAGCAATAAGTCAATACCAAAATCGATATCTCTATCGGGCATGCGCCTGAAAGATTTGCTGGAAATACATCTGGAAAGTCTCTCACTACCGGAAATGACTTAACGATACGAGTATCAGCAGTGACATGTCTCAAAAAGGCTAAATATGCATCACACCCCTTCTCATCTATCCACTGGGACTTTAGAAATGACACAACCCTTCTAGGAACATAATCCAATGCACCTCTCCACTCTAACCATGGGAAACCTGGCATAGCCAATGTCACAATCTTGGCATGATAATCTGGAATAACGTGATAGGTGACAACTTGTCCATGCCCAAGATCACATAAATGTCTACCATACTGAGAAATAATAGATCGATTCTAGTCTCAAACCACCAATAATGATTAAACACGACCAATACACACGGTCCATAGTAATAGAATCTCCCACATGCATGGATACATAAATATGAGAACTCAAAGAATCACTAGATATATCCAATTATGGAGAAAAGTAAGATGACACATATGAATACGTGGATCTTGAATCAAATAAGATTGATGCATCTCTAACAAACCGGAACCATACATGTAATGGCTTCGTTTGAAGCGAAGGCCTCCATCCTATCCAGAAAATCATAGAATCTGGACTAGCCTCCCCATTTAGGGCGACCTTTACCTGCCTGTCCCCCACTCCTAGCTGGCCGGGTGGGGCAGCAGCTATAGCCTGAAAAATCTGTGGACCTGACTGAATCCGTGGAGCTTGAGTAGTCTGTGGAGGTGCACCCCTCCTAAATTTGGGGCAATCTCTAATCATATGACGGGTATTGTTATATCCTATTTTAATCGGGTCAAAACAAAGTATAACATATTGGTAATTCTAGAGGTTTAATTAATTAAAAAAGTCACCACCTAATTATTTTAAGGTGAATTAAGACACCTATTATTAAAAGCCTGAGTTAAACTCTGTTTTATGGTATAAACCTAAAAATTTTAAGTAAGGGTTTTAAATATTCTAAGAGGAAGGTTTTTAAAGCACATGGTAAAATTGTTAGTAAACGAGATATGAAAATTTTATAAGTCATAAAAATAATTCCATCAAAATGACACCTCTAAGCTGTCAATTTATCATAAAATAAGCCAGGTATTTTTAAAAAATAAAATTTTGATCATGACTTATAAACTGAGGCGTAAACGGTGCCTTTCAGCGATGATTTATAAAAATGAAGCATTTAATTGCATGATTGGTAAAAATGAGGCATTTAAGCCAATGATTGATGAAAATGAGGCATTTAAGCCAAATGATGATGCAATTGAGGTGATTAAGCCAAATGATTTAAGGTAATGGAGACATTTGCAGTGTATTTGCAAAGCAATTGTGTGGTGTGTTTAAAAGTATTGGTGCAGTGTATTTGAAAGCATTTGTGTTGTGCATTTGCAAGAAATGATATAGTGCTTTTGAAACAATTTGTGCGGTGCATTTGCGGTGCCTTTGAAAGCATTGATGCAGTGCATTTGAAAGCATTTATGTTGTGCATTTTTCAAGCAATGGTGCATTCGAAAGCAATGGTGTAATGTATTTGAAAGCATTTGTGAGGTGCATTTGAAAGCAATAATGCAGTGTATTTGCAGTGCATTTGAAAGCAACGGTGCAGTGAATTTGAAAGCCAATGTGCAATATATTTAAAGCCATGTGCAATGCAGTTTACATTTAAAAAGTTAGTGACGGAAAAGTAATGACAATCAATGTATTAAGAAATATCTTATAATCTCAAATTGAATTTTAAAGATCATCATCATTCAAGAGGTGTAGTTTTCTATAAAATACTATAAATAAATTCAAACCGCTCGACGAATGGTCTTAGTAATCATACTCGTTATTGATTTTTCTGCTTCCGCTATCTTGAAAATCCACATTCAAAGAAAAATTGTGAGTTTTATTTTGGAGGGGAGGGGGAGGGGGGGGGGAGGAGGAGGAGGAGGTGTATTCGTGTTGACTTTGATGCTCTAGATTTAACAATCTTGCGCTTCGGTCTTTGTTTGGACTTGCAACCTCCGCCCAATACGGAATCTTGGCGAACAAATACTTAAGAAGTTTTTGATGAAAAATTGGTTTAAAAAAATGAAGTTGTTGCCGAACTCTGTATTGTGACATGCTTGTGTAACAAATTGAACATCCTCATCTGAAATCATGTCATTCGTCATCCTTTGTCAATGGCGGATGCCTTCTCATGACGACGCCTTCAAAAACTTCCCTAGTTTCTAACTTGGGGGGAAATAATGAATTTTATTATAATGAGACCGAACCCACAAGGCTGCCTTCGTATCCCCTCTTAAACGGGAATCAGGTCCAAAGTAGTTCATTTACATTAAGAAGCATTACATATAAAGAAAGAGATTGCTAGATATGCCTCTAGATGTAGTATCTCTTGACTGCATCTGCTGATGGTCTTGGGCCATACTTTACCATCCATTTATTCTAGAATTAGTGCTCCTCCAGTCAATACTCGATGCACCATGTACGGGCCTTGCCAATTTGGTGCAAACTTCCCTTTAGCTTCATTTTGGTGCGGGAATATGCGCTTCAAAACCAATGTCCCTGGTTTGAACTGTCGTGGTCTCACTTTCTTGTTGAAGGCTCTGCCCATCCTGTTTTGATACAGTTGACCATGGCAAACTGCATTCATTATCTTTTCATCAATAAGAATTAGTTGTTCATACCGATTCTTCACCCATTCTACATTGCTCAGCTCGGCTTCCTGGAGGACCCTCAGAGATGGTATTTTAACTTCCACGAGTAATACAACTTCAGTTCCATAGACCAGAAGATAAGGAATTTCCCAGTTGATGTTCTGACCGTAGTGCGATATCCAAGGAGAGAAAATGGTAGCTTCTCGTGCCAATGCTTGTAGTTATCAATCATCTTCCGTAATATCTTCTTGATGTTCTTGTTGGCTGGTTCAACGGCTCCATTCATTTGAGGTCGGTAGGGAGTGAAATTTCGGTGAGTAATCTTGATCTTATCGCATATTTCATGTACTATTGAGATTAGCTCCATTATCTGTAATGATTGACTCAGGCATTCTAAATCGGCTAACGATGTTGTTGCGGACAAAGTATGCTACCACCTTATTTGTAACTGACTTGTAAGAAGAGGATTTTACCCAATTCATAAAATAATTAATAGCTACTAAGATAAATCTATGACCATTCGATGCGGCAGGCTCAATAGGTCCAATGACATCCATGCCCAAGTTGCAAATGGCCAAGGAGAGCTCGTCACATTGAGTTCATTCGGTGGGACTTGAATCAAATCACCGTGAATCTAACACTGATGACATTTCTGTACCAATGAATGCAATATGTTTCCATGGTCATCCAAAAGCAACATGCTCGCAGAATTTCTTTGCCAAAGTAAAATCATTCATGTGAGGCCCACATGTTCCTGCATGTATCTTTTCAATCAACTTGGTTTCTTCTCTGGCATCTACACACCTCAACAGTCCTAAATTTGGTGTTCTCCTATATAGGATTTTGACATTTAGGAAAAAATGATTTGCCAATCTCCTAAGAATTCGCTTCTGGGTATTGGTTACTTGTTTAGGGTAATCCTTTGTCTTGAGATACCTCTTAATATCATAATACCGTGATTCTGCGTCTGGCTCTTCATCCACATGGAAACAATAAGCTGGTTGATCTTTCACATTCACCTTGATGGGGTCTATGTAGTTCTTATCTGGATGTTGGATCGTGGAAGAAAAAGTTGCCAAAGCATCTGCAAACTCATTTTGAACTCTTGGCACATGCTTGAAGTTCACCTTGATAAACTTCTTAAGCAACTCCTTCACACAATGTAAGTACGGTAGGATTTTTGTGTTCTATGTATTCCATTCGCCTTGTACTTGATGAATCAGCAAGTCTGAATCACATATAACCAATAACTCTTGGATGTTCATGTCAAAGGCCATTCTAAACACAAGTATACAAGCTTTATATTCTGCCATGTTGTTGGTGCACGAAAATTGAAGTTTCGCTGAGATTGAATAATGTTGTCCAGATTCTGAAACTTGTACTGCTCCAACTCCGACTCCTTTGAAGTTTGCAGCTCCGTCAAAGAACATTCTCCAGCCAAAATATCCTTATGAAATGTCTTCTCCAGCGAACAATACTTCTTCATCTAGGAAGTACGTCCTAAGTGTCTTGTATTCTTCATCCACAGGATTTTATGCAAGGTGGTCAGCCAATGCTTGTCCTTTGATGGCCCTCTGAGTAACATACATGATGTCATACTCACATAGCAAAATATGCCACTTCGCCAGCTTCCATGTAGGCATAGCTTTCTGAAAGATGTACTTGAGCGGGTCCATCCTGGAAATGAGATAAGTGGTGTATGCTAACAAGTAGTGACTCAACTTTTGTGCAACCCAAGTTAAGGCATAACAGGTGCGTTCCAACAAAGTATATTGTGCTGCATACAGCGTGAACTTCTTTCTCAAGTAGTATATGGCTTGCTCCTTCCTCCTAGTTTTATCGTGTTGCCTAAAAACACATCCAAATGCATTATCTGATACATATACGTGTAACAAAAATCGCCTTCCAGGTTTCATAGGTACCAGTACCAGTGGGTTAGATAAATATTCCTTGATCCTATCAAAAGCTCGTTGACATTCCTCTGTCCATTTAATAGTGTCATCTTTCCTCAGCATCTTGAATATCGGCTCACAAATCGCTGTTGATTGGGCTATGAAACGTTTGATGTAGTTGAGGCGACAAAGGAAGCTCATCACGTCCTTCCGATTCCTTGGAGGTGGAAGGTCTTGGATAGACTTTATCTTTGAAGGATCCAGCTCTATTCCCCTTCTACTGACAATGAAACCTAATAACTTTCCCGCTGGAACTTCGGATGCACATTTTGCGAGATTCAGCTTCAAATTGTATCGTTGCAACCTATCAAAGAACTTCTTTAGGTCTACCAAGTGATCTGAACTCTTCCGTGACTTGATGATGACATCGTCCACATAGACCTCAATCTCTTTATGGATCATGTCATGGAAAATAGTTTCCATAGCTCTCATATATGTGGCACTTGCATTCTTGAGCCAAAAGGCATCACTCGATAAAAATACACCCCCAAGGTGTGATAAATGCTATTTTCTCGACATCACCTTCATCCATCAAAATCTGGTGGTAGCCGGAAAAGCAATCAACAAATGACTGAACTCATGCTTTGCACAATTATCAATGATTATATGAATATTCGGGAGTGGGAAATCATCCTTTTGACTAGCCTTATTGAGATCCTGATAATCCACGCATATTCTGATCTTCCCGTCGTTCTTTTGTACTAGTACTATGTTGGCCAACCAGGCAGGGTACTTCGTGACGCGGATGAAATTTGCATTAAATTTCTTGGAGACTTCTTCTTTGATCTTCAAACTTAAGTCTGTTTTGGATTTCCTTATTTTTTCGTTATCGGGGGACAAGATGGATCTGTTGGCAACTTATGTGAAACATTATTAGTGCTTAAACCAGGCATGTCGTCATACGACCAAGCGAACACATCTACATACTATGTCAAAAGATCCACATATTTCTCCTTTTCTTATGGTGTCAAATGGACACTAATTCTTGTTTCTTTTATAGACTCTGAATCCCCCAAATTTATCAGCTCAGTTTCGTCCAAATTTGGTTTTGACTTGTTCTCAAACTGCTCAAGTTCTTTAGTTAATTTTTCATGTGGCATATCTTCTTCATATTCTTCTAGATTTTGCTTGTTATTTTGTTCACTTGTTTCATTGCATGTCACATTCATGATGGGCATTTTAATTTATTTGTTTGCAAGACTCCTGACGAATCGGGGATGGGGTACATGTCCAATTGCTCAAAACATTTCCAGGTGCGGCATCCCAAATAGTTGGCATCTCAGTGAAATCTTTTAGAATTACGTTGCAATCAGCAATGAATATGTTCCTGACTCCTTCAACGAGGTCGTCTTCAATATCTTTATCTAGCTCATGAATAGTAACTGTCTTGGGGAATGACTGGCTTAGCGGTGGGATAGGCTGTGGCAAGACAATGTCACCTTTCTTTTTGGGACGAGCTTCTGTGGCTTTTTTTGGAGTGGGTTTGTATCCTAGGCCAAAAGTGTTGTTCTTCCCTGGTAACTGAATTGGCTCCACTATTCCATGAAACCTTTCTCCAAGTCCTCGACCAGGCTTGAAACCATATTTCAACATTTTTTATGCCACCATCACGAACACATTTGGAAAATTCACCTCTTTACCTCGAGTAGCAGCCACAAATTCTTCAATGTGGAAAATGGCTCCATCCGGCCTCTCCACACTTTCAATGATAGGGATTGAATTCCTGGGTTTAATGGGATTGCTTGCTTCTCCATGAATCACAACTTCCTGGTGATTCCACACAAACTTCACGTTCTGGTGCAAAGTGGAAAGGGATTGCATCGGCCATGTGAATCCATGGCCTTCCCAACAACAAATTATAAGTAGCAGATATGTCTAACACTTGAAATTCAACGATAAACTCCACAGGCCCAATTTGTAATGCTAAGTCAATTTCACCAATAGCTCTCCATCAAAAGCTTCAACATTCACATGACTTTCACGAACTTTTCCAATGTCAATTCCCAAAGCTTTGAGGGCAGTGAAAGTATATTGAGCGCCGAACCGTTATCAATTAGAACCATAGAAAGAAACTTGTCCCTACACTTGATAGTGAGGTGCAAAGCTTTGTTGTGACTTAGACCTTCAGGCGGTAATTCATCCTCGTGAAAAGAATTCTTGTGGGCTTCTAGAATTTGAGCTACCATAGTTTCTAAATGTTCACTAGTTGTCTCAGTTGGCACATATGCTTCATTGAGTACTGTTACGAAAGCGTTCCTGTGGCTGTTGGAACTCATCAACAATGACATGAGGGAAATTTAGTCGATGTCTTCATCAGTTGGTCTACAATACAGTATCCGCTACATTGCATTTTTCTCCAAAACTCTTCTGCTTCAGCTTCTGTCACAGATTTCTTCTGGTTGTTGTCCTTACTTGAAGTACTTCGTGATTCTTCTTCAGGAATATAACACCATCCAGATCTCATCATACATGCAGCAACAACTTCTGCAACTAATTTTGCCATTCCTTTGTTCCTTACATCAGGCGGATAGTCCCAAGGACCTGCTTTGGTGTCAAATGAGGGTGTTTGAGCAACTAGAGCCATGATCCTGGGTTTCGGAGGGAATAATTCCACCTCGATTGGTGCTCGTACTTTCAATCTGATGACAGGAGCAATAAAGTCAGATGACACAACCTTTTTCTTGTCTTCAACTGGTAAAATAGTTCCTTCCAAATTCCAATCTTCATCTGTAGAAATCATGTTAATATCGATATCACTATGATTTGGAAGAGGGTTGTTGTTCACATTCGGGGGAGCTCCCTTAAGCTGGATGATTCCTACTTTTATCAACTCTTCAATCTTGTCTTTGAGAGTAAGGCAATTTTCTATGTCATGTCCTGTCACACCAGAGTAATATGCACAATGCTTGGTCCCACCATACCATTCTGGGAGGGGTCAGGAACTTTTCTCGAGACTGGTTGGAGTACTCCTGCATATCTCAACCTTTCGTACAACTTGACTAAAGGTTAAGCTAGGGGTATATAGGTTTTTGCTGGTTTTCTTTCAAATCTCGGGCGAGGTCTATGTGCGTTTGGGCGGTTTTGTGATTGGTAGCGTGGTTGAGATGGATATGTGGGTTGGTAATGTGATGGATTCTGGTATGTGGGTGCTCGGGGTGGATAATAAGTTGCTTGGGCATTATAAACAGGATAGGGAATGGGTGAGGGTTGGTAATAAGGTTGAGAAGTTTGGGTGTATGAGATATAGTATGATGGTTGGGGTAACGGGTTTTGGTAGGTTAACATTTGGTTAGGCCTGCGATCTTGGATGGTCATAACAACGGATACTTCTTTCTCCTCCTTCATAGTTTCTTGCCTTACTGGTTGCTTGTAATGCTGCCAAGTTTGTAATCTTTCCTGATTTGAGGACTTCATCTAATCTCCCATCCTAACAACTTTCAAAAATTTCGACCCCAACATGCTTATCAATCTCTCATAGTATGTTACTTCCGTTTGAGATCGGATAAAAGTAGTTGTCATCTCATCCTCTCCCATCGGGGGTTGGACTCTTGCTACTTCTGCCCTCCATCTCATGGCATGCTCTCTAAAGGATTATGTTGTTTACTTATCCAGCGTCATCAAATAGAATCTATTTGGGTTGGTCTCGGTGTTAAATCTGAATATGTCCATGAAATCTTGCGCCATGACACTCCAGCTGCGCCATTTCTGTGGGTCTTCACTTGGATACCAATTAAGGGCTTCCCCTGTAAGACTCATTATAAAAATCTTCATCCTAATAGCTTCATCCTTTCCCACTCCTACTAACTTATCACAATTCGACCTCAAATAAGCTCGTGGGTTTCCTTTTCTATCAAACATGTCAAATTTTGGTACTTATATCCCACAGGTAAATCGACATCGTGATGAACACATAGATCCTCATCCAAATGTCATGACCCAAATCCTAACCTAGGTCGCGATGGCGCCCAACACCGCAGTCAGGCAAGCCAACCATTATCTACTAGTGAGTTTCATGTAATTTACCAAAAATATTTTTAACACTTGCTTAACTTAGTTTTGAGACATTAAGTAGAAACGGATAACTTAGGCAACTTTATACAAAATAAATAATCATGAAGTCATAATTTATGATTACATTCCAAAAATAAAGTCTACTAGCGTGTGTGTAGGGAACTAGTGTCACAAGTCTACAGGCATCTAGTAAAATAAAAGAATAAAAGTTTGTCCTACTATCTGAGTAAGTATAGACAGAAATGGAAAAAAATAGCTCCAAAGTGCTGCTGGAAGTCGCCAAGAGAAGCAGCTCACCATGAAGCCTCGACCAGGTATAAATCACGAACGACCTCCGAAATGGTACCCAGATGCACCTGCCTCAGAACCTGTACAATTAAGTCCATAAACAATATATACCCAGTAAGTCCCGCCTTATCTCGAAGAAGTAGTGACGAGAGGTCGACTTGACACTTATTAGGGTCCAAGCAGTATATTTAGGTGATATTTTAAAAGAGAACAACAGGTAAGCATGGATAGTAAGGTAATAAATATCGAATCATAATAAAATCCAAATACGTGGTGAAACACCAAATTACAAGTATTTAGTTTGATCTTCGAGGATATTTCACAGCTCAACAATAAAAAACAAATATCAAGCAAATAGCAGACGCATAGTGGAATAAGGACATCCGGCCTGGGCCAACAAAATAATAATAACTATGCACTGCCGAAGGGTCAAACAACGTGAACCATAGATGCATCTATTAACCTGTCGTGGCGTACGGCCCGCTCCCATGAGAGTAGGGGAAAGAATCACTTTGCTCGCGAGATATAAATTGCGAAGCGGTCGCATGCAAACACATCATCTTTCTTTCAATCCTTTCCAAATAACAATTCTTTTAAAACACCAAATCTCGGTTTTCTTGAAACAAAGTTGCATACAATGAAGTTACAAAGCATAAAGTTAATGGAATTCACATGGCATGGTGTGGGCCTAACTACCCAGACATAACAATAATAGTCACTATGCACGGGCTCTCCTCACCTCGCACGTA